>LBNU01029439.1:68729-118852 GCA_014162995.1 Artemisia annua
TAAAAGATAGTTAGGGAGTAATGAAATCTAAGTAAACACTATTCTCCACCAATGATTTTCTCTAAACTAAAAAAATACAAAAATATAAGTAGCTTAGAAGTAGATAACTTGGGTTAGTTGACTAGCAACTAATTCCGCCCTATCCTCCAAAACCAAAGATTTACTGCTTTCATAAAATATAAAAAAATACAAAAAGAATCTTCCTCCACCCTTAGATCTAGATTAGAGTAGTTTTTAGCCTAACGAACACTATTCCCTGTGAGAGAACGATCAATCCCCCGGTACTTGCCACTTCACTATACTACATCGGTCAGGTACACTGCCTGGTGGGGATTGCAAGCTTCTCGAGATCCCTCGAGAGGTAAAACGTAGTGCGTGTTGCAATCCACGCGCATCAATATTCCGCGTATTATATAAGTTTCTATTCAAGTCAGCTTCTATACTAGATCGTTTGCTCAACTGGGATCAACAGTTACTTATGTCCCTCATACATCTTTTCCAGACAAGATTTCAACACCGCTTGCACCGTAATGCTTGGAAGAGCTTTAATTGCTTTCATCGACTTCTCGTACAAATTTGTCTCATAATCTTCATACGCACTCTGAAAAATGTGTCCAACAATAATTACATTAAAAGTTTTTGAGTATATATATATACGAGTTGAGTTATTTAAAAAACCAAACATTCCTCACATACCAAGGGACTCATCCCCACCATCCATCTAAAAAGAAATCAATGGTTGAGATTAAAAGTATTTAATATTTCACCCATTTTTTATAATTTAATTATCTATTAAACCGTTAATCGTTAAGCGAAAATAATTATACCATCGCGATAAGCATTTAATTATCTTTCTATAGATATGCATTGTGATATACTTTCGACAAAAAAAAATTTTTCGTTTTTTTCACGTTTTTTTTCGTGGCCGAAAAATATCATATGTGATATATCATATATGATATTACATATCATATATGATATATCATATATGATATTGCATATCATATATGATATGTAATATCATATATGATATATCATATGTGATTTTTTCGGCCACGAAAAAAAAACGTGAAAAATGAAAAATTTTTTTTGTCGGAAAGATATATCACAATGCGTATCGTTATAGAAAATAATTAAATGCTCGTCGGTAACGGTTATTTTTTTCAATTAACGATTAACGTTTGAAGATATTAATATTTGAGAAAAAAAGGAGGAAAGTTGTTTTTAAATTGTGGATTAATCTCGATCCATTAGATCAAATAAAGATGGAGGGAGATAATGATGGAGATTAGCCCTTGTATGTAAAAAACGTATTTGGTCCTCCAAATGATTATATCTATATATACATAGGAAAAGAAATAACAATATAGAAGCCTTTTAGATCGAGAGCATGGTATACTTCCTTGACTTTCTACCGTTTGCTGGATCATTTTCCCATAGTTTTCCTATAAAGTTAAAAGGTAAATAATCACGCAAAGTGTATAGGTTTGAAATGAGGCAGAATGAAAAAAAGAACAACCAGTTGTTGGTTTCACGCTTACGCTAAAATTTTCTTTTGCTCCTCTTTGGAAATTCACAGTGCTTTCGCAATGCAACGAGAGCACATTGCATTTCAATATCTGTTCAGTCTTATATAACAGGCTATCGAGCCATAAGTTGACACTGATTTTTTTAACAAGAGGCGTACATGACAAAATAATTAGTGAATTGCTGCACTGACCTTGCAAAGACATGTAGGATTACAAAGGGTGTCGAGATAATCATTTTACAATCAATCATTATCAAATATTTTAGGTAACATCATAGACTTCATGCATGCGTGTAAAGTTCATGCCAAGTATTATAATGAAAGAATGCGAAAATAATTTATAGAAGTGTTGAAGGTGAATGGCATTACCGTGAATTTGATACACATACCAATCTACAAGGAGTTTTTTTTTCTTTTCACTTGCAACATCTGATCTTCACAGATTTCTCCAACATAAGGAGTGCACACGCAATCTTGACCAGATAATAGTAATTATATACAACCCATGTCAATTGCATTAAAAACAATGAAACAATGAACTAATTAACACGATAAAAGCACATATATTACTCACCGGAAGGGTAACAAGAGTAGTAAGAACCTTTGTACTGAACAATCTTTACGGTTACTGCAAATAAAACAGCATGACATTACGTAATCAGAAGATACAAGACATAAATTTGGTAGAGTGAACGATGTATTACAAGAACAATTAAGATGTCACTTACAAGACAATAAACTACTTTGAAGTTCTGTTCCAGCTGTCTAGCCGATCCTGTATCAATCTTTTCCAGGAGATGTTTTGAAATTAGTCAGATAAAGCATAGGGTATCAAGAGAGATTATATTAAATTACATACTCAGTACGATATGTATAATGATTTAAACACACCACACCTCATTGAAGAGGTCCACAAGATGCACGTAATAAGCCTTTCCTTGGAAATGTTTCTTTAGGATTCTGTGGACATGGTTACGAAGAAGAACACCATCATTTATAGCAACTACTCCAACCTAAAGACAAACTAAAATTTTTAGAAGAGTCAAACATTTTTATTATTGACTACAAATAGTAGAAAAATATATTTTCACACCTCGGGTAGTCTGAACCAACAGGGTTGACCTCTGCGTGTGTGCGAGCCATCCATTATGTCATCATGTGCAAGAATAAATGCTTGAAACTGCAAAAATAGGTCAAATACCAGGAAGAATTTTTTAGGACAGTAAACGACATAAGCCTAGGATGATATAGTTGATTTGGTATTTCATGCTTTAAAGCCTTGGATGGGCCCTCATGGAGACACCCGCAACACTTAATTAATATGAAGGGTATGGTCTCAGACCTGCTTGTCCGAGTATTGATTAGCCAAATTGCTTGTCCTAATTTTCTTTAAGGCCCCGTGCATTCACGACTGACATGTATTTTTAATTATGTCTGTTGTTATGACATACCCTTTCAATTATATGTTCTTCTTACGTACCCATTCAGTGCACCAACCAAGAGCACACACGGGAAAGGCTTCTTCTTCAGTCAATTCTTGTCCTTTAAGCAATTGGTAGCTGTCAACAACAAAATAGCCTCGAACCATCTTTCCTGCATACATCATTTTTTTTGTAACCGCAAACATGCAATGAGTTAGTAAACTACCATTAAAAGAAGACAGTTAATTTCTTGGCTCGGAATTATGGAAAAGCTAGTTATACCTCCAGGTACAGTGTAGTCGATCATCTACACAAATTAAACAAAGCAAAATATCAAAAGTTATCGCATTAGTAAATCAAATAATGAGATATTCAATTTAAATGGGTGGTGTCACGTTTAGTGTCATCAATCATTCTATGTAATTGAGATTTTACTTGATTCCGAAGGAATTCCATATTAATATCAACTACGGGTTAGGAGGCGGAGAGTGCACGCTCATGTAAGGCATGCGAACACAATTTTAATTTTTGTGTATTCAGAAATTTGTCCCTAGAAACTTGAGTGACTCTTTGAATTTTAATTCTCGTGTATTCAGAATTTTACACACGATTCAAAGTAAAGATTATCCAAGCAAACTTGATTGTCAAAAAATATATATACCAAAATTCTAATATTGATTGAGGTGGTGAGCCAGTGCAGAACACAAACATAGAAATTCAGATATAAATATTCATATATATGAAACACTAAATGTTATCTCACCCGCTCCACCCATTGACGAGAATCGTCATCAAACTCAAATGACGGGTCGTGAATTAGCTCTGATTTCAAAGTCTCATAAACTTGCATGAATTGTGAGTTTAGATTGCTGCTCAATGTCGTAGTGATAGTAGACTCAGAACTCGGTTTATGGTACTGTACCACATTCTTCCAAGTCACAAAAGGTTGAACTGATGGGTGCGGAAAAGAAGAGGCATTCTAAGAAGCCCATGTTGAAGAAAGACTGCATAAGATGACACTCAGACATATATCATGGAATCATAAAAAATGCGTACATTTCTTATATTTTTTAATAAGTATAATTCTACTAAATGCACATCGATATATGAGTATTTTATACAGGGCCGTCCCATGAAATTTTGAGGCCCTGTGCCATTATTTTTACTTAGGCCTTTTAGTTCCGAAAGATGAAGTATTCGTAAGCTCAACGACTTTTAACTCCACAATACATCCCTTTCGATATCGATCAAATAAAATTCTAACTATATTCTAATATAAATACCTTTTCTTTGCCATAACCATTGAGCATTCTAAGTGTCTTACGGCAACATGTAAACTTTTAAGCATTACGTGATATAAGAAGTTTTTAAATATATCATAGCTAAAACACTTTTTCTTAAGCCTTGTTTAGCTCATAATATAGTTTTATTGTGAATATGGGTTTAGTTTAAAGTTTAAACTTTCTTAAACTTTTGACTCAAATGCGAAATAAATAAAGAATAAAGAGGTTGATATATTAAACTGTGAAATTGAAAGGGCTGAAATTAATTTTAGAAACTTAATAGAAGAAAAAGACAAATAAAACTCCAGGCCCCACTATAAACATTTCCCTCATCTGGTCATCTTCTTCAACACATCTTGAGGACCAGTATTTCATTTTTCGCCATTAAATTACAGGTAGAAGCTTCTAACTTTTTTCTGTTATAAAAATATTGTATGTTCTATCCTAATTCGTCTTTTAATAAGATCAAATCTTCCAAGAATGAGTATATAATAATACTGAGTATATAATAATACTGAAGTTTTAGACATTGGAGGCCTCTAAAAATCGGAAGCCCTGTGCGGTCGCCCATGCCGCACATGCTCAAATTCGGCCCTGATTTTCTATGTAGATCGCCCATATATCATCATTCGGATGTTTTCACAATTGCTAGGTAGGACATCATGCATTAAGCAATATTTTTATAACAATAAGAGTAAATAGTACCTACTAGAGCATGCCATTTACAACAGATTCTTAATGTGAGTGTCTAAGGAAGAAGGAGGTAAAGGTGAGTTGATATCGGGTGCAAGAGGGAGATATTTATAGCCAGATGCTAGTTGATTAACACATTTTAATTTTGGTTTTTCAGATATATGTGATCTTAATAAATCATTAAATGTTAGCAGTACCCTGCCGTTTGACAAAATTTTTTTAGAAAATGTTTGTGTAATTTTAATTTAAAATAATTCGGGTGTAATTTAGCTTCGAAGCTACTCTTATATATCTAGTTAGTTGATCTTAACGATTTACTAATTTGCTTTTTCTCCTATCAGTTTCCCTTTATATGATTTGAATGCTCAAGTTTTTAGCATTTGTTCTCATGACAAAAAGCACAATAATCGTAGATTAACACGATTAATAGTCATATATTCTTTTTTATTTGGTAAAAAATCTCATCTTAATTTCACACCCCCATTATGGGTTTAGATGTTTGTTCTCAAACACTTTTAAAGAAAAACCATGCTATATGATGGGTTTTTTTTACTAGTGTCACGTTACCATGGAGTGTTATTTGGTGTAGTGATTATATATTTTTATTTATTGAAACTTTTATTCACAATTTGACAACTAATTAATACCATTAAGCATAGCTGTTAAAATCTCGATGTAGCTCTTAAGATCTTCCAATCTTACGATTCCGATAAGAAAAAACGAGTCGATCATTCGTAGCATCTTAAAAGGCATAGGATCTTAAGTATGATCTCGATCTTACCATAGAATCGTAAGATCTGAATCCAATTCGATCCTACTTCCTTTAACTAAACTAATTAATAAATTATAAATGAATGAATATTGTTAAACAAAAACAATATAACAAGCGTTGATTACTGTAAATGTTTAATAAGTGTAAAATATAATATTTTTAGACTAAAAGATTCAGCGTCCTTCATCACCGATTAGATATTTTATTATTTCAGAACATTACGCATCACATTCTCGTATTACTATAACTTTCAGAACACTTTTTTCTTCTCTAACTTGTTATACAATCATCTTTGAATACGAATTACTAGAAAAATAAGGATTTTAAACATTTAAGTGGGATCTTCCGATCTCGATCCGATCTTACGATTCTGATCTTGCAAACAAAAAAAACCATCCATGGTAGGATCTCGATCTTAACAGCCTTGCCAATAAGGACTATAAGCTAGGGAAGTCAACAAATGTTGGTTATGTTCTAAGTTTGTCAAAATATGCGTTGTAAAGATAAATTCTACATTAATGAAAAGCACAGCTTTAAAAAAACCAATAATACATACAGAGGACACTCTAGGAAGAAAGAAATTAAAAAAAGACCGAACAAGAAAAGAAAAAAAAATGTCTGTTACTATAATAAAATGAAACTACATTGAAAATACTATCCCATTATAAAGGCTATTTAAAAATACTAAAGTTTAAAGCATATGCATTTGAACTCTTATTTCAGAACCGAAGAAATGCACGAAACTTGGCCGTTAAAGACATTCAAATATCATGATCTACAAACTAATCCATAAGAGCAAGAATATGCTCGTATATGCAATCACAATACATAGAACAAACCCCTCCGCCAAAGGTTAGTGGTAGGTGGTTCCGCGAAACTTTTGGAAAGTAATGAACATGTCATGCCATCGGGATACTGCATTTGGAAAGAAAGAAATGCTCGTGTGTTTGGTCATAAAATTTCAAGTACTAATAAAATCGTGCAAGATATTCAACTAAAAAGTTACGAGTAGGTTACAAGAAGATCTAACAAATATAAAGGGATAGATTGGCAACAATGGTTGAGGGGCCCTCAAAAAATTCGGCTACAATAAGATTTGGCTCACGTTAATATATTTGTAAATTCAGTTGGGCCTGTCCAACTGTCTTGTTTGTTTTAAGTTGTTGTATCATTTTTGGTGATTAATATATCTTTACCCTTTCTAGCAAAAAAATATATGTGAAAGTCTTATAAAGTGTGTTTAGTACACTGAGCTGTTGCAAATTATCTATTGTTGTGTTTGTTACAATGAGCTGCTGCAAATTATTTGTTACAGTGATCTGGTGCAGTTATATGCGTGAAAGTCACTATATGATACAAATTATCTGTGTGAATGCCTGCTGCAAATATATGTGTGGGGTAACAGTTTGGGTTAAGTAATGCTAATTATCCTTATTGTTATTTATGTGCATTTGTAAAATATGGTGGGTCAGTTTGGTAGTCTTTGTTTTGGTACCTGTTGACACATGGTTTCCTTGTTTGGAACCTACATTTAGTTTTCGTTTTGTGGTAATTTAATTAGCTAGTCTCCTATATCTTGTTTTGTAATGGTCTTTGTATTGTTGGTTTTGTTTTTTTTTTTTGGGATTCTCCTTTTTAACCGTCTTGTTAAGAAGGTGGGTTGTCGTTTCTTGTGTATTTTGTTTGGTTTGGTTCATCAATATATGTTGCCTTTCTAAGAAAAATAAAAGAATGAACATGTCATACCTATCCCCAAATGTTGTATAGGAGGTGTATGTATGCAATTAAAACATAGACTTAATAGTATGCCAAAAAACGAGGTAAATGTATGCAATTATTATATAGAGTTATAGAGAATGGAAATGATGACTTCCAAACTATTAATCTAGGTAGGTTGAAATAATATAAGTACACTATTTTTTTATTCTTTCACTCAACAATAAGTGTAAATTTTTTATAATTATAGTTGGTCTTCAAATAAAAGTCTAGTTTTAACATTTAACAAATCAAAAGATATTAAAAACAGGGGCAGAGCTACGCGCGGGGGGNTTTCCGGCGTAATGTATTTTTTTAGAGATTTTGCCGTTTTTCGTCATTTTGCCCCCTTATAAATATGGAGTAAATGAAATAAAGTCACTCTAGTTGATACAATTGCAAAAGATCGAAAAAATTAAAAGGAATCTTGCCGGATAAAAACACAGTCGGGTGGACGGAAAAAATAAATTGCAACCATGAAAGAGAGAAAAGGGAAAAAGTTATGTTATTTGTTGTGTGGGTCACACAAGAAAGAGAAATGATGTTATCAAGTGTGTATTAATAATGGAAAACAACTCATATTTCTTTTTCTATTTTTTATTTTACATTTTGTTATAATGTTAATTCTATATAAATGTAACTTCAGCCATGGTTTAATTTGATGTATCTAGCATTTATCGTTTCGGGATAAAAAAAATAGCGGCACTGTTGCACAGGCTCTTTTCCGCCGTCGTAAAATAAAATTTTGCCCCCCCCCCCTCGAAAAATATTCTGGCTCCGCCCCTGATTAAAAACCAAAGACAATATTACATTGGTCTACAATAACTTTTTTCTAGAACTGTGCATCTATATTAGACACTCATTGTGACAAAGAGGGAGCAATTTATAAGCTTGTACCGATAGATAAGGTTTTGGTATCATAGTCAAATTTTATATAAAATCGGTACTTCCATTTTGTATTCTGATCAAATTAATTTGAAAATAAATTGAGCACAAAATACTACGTTACGTATGGAGGGGTTATAAATACCATGTAGGGACAAAGGTGGCGTGGCATGTATAAGGGCTTAATGTCCTGTTCGATAACAATTCAACATCCAAAATATGTAAAATTATGTTTCTTTAAAGCTTAACTAGTTTTAGATCCCCGTGCACGTACGGGGCTTTGGGTTTAATTTTCGTTAGATTAGTTTTAGCTATTTTAAGTTTAAAAATATATACATTATTTCGGCTTTGATTTTTGTTAGATTAGTATTATACTAAAAATAATACGATTTGTTATTTAATTATCGACGACCTCATTTGTTGTGGCATTTACGACAAATATATCGAGGTCATTAAACTGTTTTTTATTAGTATGGTTTTTATATGGACCACTTGGATTAAAAGTTGTCCACTTTATTAAGAAAATGCTTTCAGTATCCGGAACTAATGGCCCAGTTGGATAGTTACTGAAAAATTGTTGTTTGTAAAGTTAGTGTTTGTAATTTACAAAGAAACTATTATAAAATCGGGATCACACTGGGTCTTTATAGGTTGTAAGATCATCATTTGTTCTTTCGTAGACATTTTGTTTTAATATATAGTAGAATGCTAATGATGACCTTCTATTAAGTTGTCAAATAAGTTAACTTGAAATAGTCATTTATTTCTCTTCAACAACCAACAAATTCTACAAAACAGAAAACACGCACATATGGTTCTCAGAAAAGGATATTGTAAAAAAGAGAATGAGATCATTGTACAAAATGATGTTAATTCTACTTTTGATTCAGTCAACTACCCAATATTGACTTGGCCATTTTGGTCATCTAATTTGTCTGCTCCCACAGGTATTTTGTCTTTAATTCTTGCTAATATGCTTAATCCGGAGTTGTTCGCTGAGTTGTGCAGTTCCTGTTCCTCAAGAAACTTGGCTGAAGACATTTACAACAAAAGATCAATCTTTTTTTTATTTTTCCCTTTCCTCTGCTTTGTTATAGAATCAGTTGTAATAGCTTCAAGAGCTTGCAAAAGCCACATGGTCAAACTCAATATCCTAAAAAATGATCCTACATCTCGAGAGGCTGGTATGCGTGAAAAGATTGATTTTGTTGAGAGGCTCAGGTGAATGACAACCATAATTGGTGTCTTCCTAGAAATCCCAACGAAGTGGAACCCCTCATAATTGAGATTTTTAACAAATATATTGTTATAAAGAGAAAGAGAAATTACATTCATTGGGGAATCGGGATCAATGTAGGCGTTAGGGATATACTCTTTTCCAAGAGTAACAGCGGTTTTAAAAACATCTTGGTCACCCTACTCTATCTTATTCCCGAAGCTAATGGAAAGTTTCACCGTACCTTTCTCAAGTTCCTCTATAAGGGAACTATTTAATAAACCTAAGGGTCCCTTGGGAGTATTATATTCCTCTACTAAGCCCTTCCTATCATCCATGTCATCTACAATTGCATCATCATGTGAGCCTAAAGGGTTTTCGAGAAGACTAGGTTTTGTTTCAATAGTTCCTCCTTCAGTGTTTCCCTCACTCTTGTCAATTAGATCAATTTCAGGCTTAGGGATAGGTATTGCAGTGATGGTTTTTACAAAGTGGATTTGGATTGAGGGGTGTGGACTCATAATCCCCTTTCCTTTTGAAGATGTATGTTTGAAAAGCTTGCTAGGATCTTTTATCTCTACAAATGAGGGTGTTTTGTTTACGAGGGTGGTGGTTTTGACATCTTCAACCCGGGCCAGACCATTGGTTGAGGTACTGATAATTTGATTACCGATAGCACTCAACAAATTACCAATTTTGTTGTCCAATTCTGTTTGTTGTTGTTTAAATTGGTTTTCGAGTTTGGCAAGTCGTGCTTCTTGAGATGATATAAAATCGCGTAGTACCCTATCTTGGTCACTTTGCTTGGGAGGACAGTGTTGAGACCAGGTAAGAGGGGAGAGTCGTTGAATGATATGCTCTGAGTTCGACTCCAATTGAAGTTTGGCTTATCCTTCCATGCCTTATAAGCCTCGTTGAAGTTCCTAGGTCCAGGATTGGAAGTGAACCACTTTTCTCCTGCTCCGTTGGTACACGAGAATGCGTAGTCCACAAAAGCTTGTTCGGGGTGTTTCATGCAATCACGAGTGTCATGAGGACCACTACAAAATTTGCATGAAGAATTGATTTTGTTCACTTGGCTTGAAGGGTTAGGAGCTTCGTAGGATTTCATGAGAAACTTGACCTAGTCCTCAAGTTCCATGATCCCACGGTCAGGAATGCTTGAATTATTCAAAGGCAAAGATATTGCCTTGACCATTTTTTTCAAATCGCGGGGGTGATTCCAACATTCGTTGTCATAGAGAGCAAGATCTTCTATGATTCCCCACGATTCTTCCGCATTCTTGTCACGTAGCTTGCCACCTGCCACATGGCTAATGGTTTGCCTTGTGGATTGATTGACATGATCATAGAAAATTTGGACTTGAAGCCAAAGATCAATACCATGGTGAGGGACTATTTGGAGTAAGTCCTTGAAACGAGTCCACGCTTCGTAAAGAGTTTCACCTTGACGTTGTTGGAACATTAAGATGTCATCCCTTAGCTTGGTAGTTCTCCCCAGTGGGAAAAATTGAGCGAGGAAACGAGAGGTGAGATCATCCTAAGAGGTGATGGATCCCGTGGGTAAACGCTCAAGCCATTGACTAGCTTGGTCACGTAGAGAGAATTGGAAGAGACGCAGCTGTATCGTCTCTTGAGTGTCAACATCAAGGTCTATGGAATCAACGATTTTAAGGAAGTCCTTGAGATGTTGGTTTGGATCTTCAGAACGAAGTCCATGGAATGCACATCCGCTTTGCACCAACCGGATGGTGTCAGATCGCAAGGGAGACACATTGGCTCCTTGGTTGAGCTCAATGGTGTTTCGGTAGCCTTGGTGGCTAGGTCGGGAGTACTCTCATAAGGTACGTGTGGTAGGTGGTTCGGGTGGGTTTTGGTGGTTTTGTTGTGGTGGGATAACGGGGTCTAAGATATTACCACCCTCCATGATGGCGGAGGATATGGATTACGAACAAAGGAACAAAGAAAACGATAGATAAGAAATCTAATAAAAAGAAAACAAAAATCTCACTTTATAGGAATCTAGTGAGTAGACCTAAATGAAAATAAAAATCAAACCTAAACAATAACTATTCCCCGGCAGCGGCGCCTAAAAACTTGATGCGAGGATTGCGGCCTCACAAAAGGTTTTACTTCTCAAGGGATCTTGAGAAGCTTGCCATCCTCCAGGCAGTGTACCTGATCGTTGTAGTGTAGTATAGGTATATCCGGGGGATTGATCGTTCTCTAGGGGAATACTGTCGTTAGGACTTGAAGTGTAATTCAACTAGGTCTAAGGGTGAGGGATGATTCTTTTTGTATTTTTATATTTTATTAAAGCAATTAAAGATCTTGGTTTTGGAAGAGTGGGCGGAATTAGTTGCTAGTCAACTAACCCAAAACTACCAATTAAACTAATAAACAATAAAATAAAATAACAAGAAAGTAAAAGTGTTGGACTTCTTATAGTGACACAAATATGTTTACTTAGATTTCACTACTCCCTAGTTATCTCTTGTTGATTTGTTGAATGTCACAATTGTTTAGTTGAAGGGTTATATTCCTTAATACCAGTCGTGGGGGCGTGCACGTCCTTCCCCAACTCTATGAATATCTATCTCTTCTTATGACGACACGTTTAGTATCCTATCATAGAATCATTAACATCTACTCATGCATTAAATACAACCAATAAAACCGTAGTGCACATCCGATTACGTTTCTTAAGACGTTCAAGCTTGATACACAAAGGAGGTTAGCCAATTTTCTTAACCCTAACCGAATCAATCAACTAAACAATAAACAACTCACCAACAATCAATAACTAGGTTTCATTAGATCTAAGCAATCACTAAATAATCTAAGCTAACATGTTAATGTAAAGAAAAGATAAACAATTAATCAAACAACACGTAGACATATTCAATGACTAAAGGAAAACTTATCTTTAATTGAACATGGAAGAAAAGAGGGTTTGAAAACCCTAAGAAAGCTATAAAATTCGAAAAAGGGTTTTTGTCTCCAAAGTTGCACACTAATGAATGAAAAATCCAAAACTATATATAGAGTTACAAAGGTGACGGCGTCAGGTTATGAGTCCTGACGCTGTCAGCTCGCCGTCATTACGGTTCATGTTGTGCAATTAAGCCTTCTGACGTCGTCACGTTCAAATCTCTCTGGGCCGTCTCTTGTTAATTTTGTACAAGAGCCTACATCCAATAACACCTGACGCCATCAGGTGTAATATCTTCAAAAGTTCTCCAGAGCATCACTTGCAATATTTTCCACCTCTTGAATCTTTAAGTGATGGCGTCATTGTTTAAGGCGTGACGCCGTCAGATGTAATTTCCTGACTTGTTTCTTGATTTTGTCGTTTTCTTCACTTTTGAGTCCAAAAACGTCTAAAATGCTCCATTTTTCAGAATTCATGTCCCAAGTACCTAAAATTAGAAAAGAAACGATTTGAGGAAATATTTGACCATATATTTACGATTTAAGGCTTAAACAACCCTTTAAAAAGCGTATCAAATAAATCCTTATCAATACTGTTGGATCGTTGTAGCTCGAGGTTGTTTAGACCTCATATAATCTAGGACATAATAACATTGAATATGCAGCGGAATAATAAATAAGAACATCAATGCTATGAACAAGGTTTTTCCCTAATCACCTCCAATTATTATTTGATCAGAATGACAACGTGTTACCTAACTGTAACAGGGATCAAAGACACCTTCGACCTTAGAGGTAACGAATACAAGCCATGTGATTATTCTTGAGTGGTTTGAGGTAATAGGATTTGTTGCAAATAGTGCCCCTAGAATTAACCATTTAGGCAGCTTAAAACATGCAGAACTGGAAAATTCATCACCAGCAGGTCACGACACCACTAAATAGGGCACGACACCACTAAATTTAGTGGTACCGTGGGTCATTTAGTGGTACCGTACCCTGGGAATACGAATTTAACTATTCTCTTTCACTTTTTGACCTCCTTTCCCTTAGATTATGCAACCTTGAGCTGATTCCTATATCCCTATTTCCCTAAACACATAATCCTATCACCCATGCATGCTTTAATGTGGCTATTTAAGCTCTTATCATGTAACCTCATTGCTCACAATCACATATCAACAAAAAACCTCACCATGTCTTCAACCATTGCCACCACTTCACACAAAGCCAAGAAACCAAGGCTTAACATCTAACCATCTAAGGAAGTACTCTTTATTGATCTCACACTTGATGATGATGAAGACACTCATACACCATTGAACTCCAACTTAACTTCATCCATATCTACCCCACTTGCTCCTTAAAAAAACAATTCCACTGGGGCAACCTCAACTTCATCATCCACTTTTAGGATAATACCACTCTCACTACCTTCTAGCCCACTACAACCCTTGACACTTTCATTTACAACTCCTCTTGAACTTGTGTACTCCTCACCATCATCTTTCGCATCTCCACCACCACAATCCCTAATGGGTCATCCCATTCTTTATCCAATTGAGCCACATAGCCTTAGTTGTGCATGTTGTCATCACAACCGAAACCTCATTGTTAACCTTAGAAATGAGTTGGGTCTCATGTTCTTTTATCTTGAGCATCTCTTGACACCACTTCAAGGACCCATCATACCACCTCCTCCTCCAACTAATAGCCAAAGCAACTAAACTTGTATGTTTAGTCATCATCAATAAAAACCTTAGGAACCCTTTTGAGAGTCAAGAATCAAATCTTAGGACCTCAATGTCACTTGAGAATGTCACATGTTTCTTGTAATTGTCTACTAGTCTTGTTGTTGTATTCATACTTTATGTATGATATCTTATTATTATGAATGGATGCATGGGCTTGTTTTTCTATACTCTTGATGGTTGAGTTCTTTTTCTTTAGCTACTTAGCCTCATTGTTGTATGGTTGGATATTTGTCATAATTGCTACATGTTAGATATTGTATATATGTCATCTAACTTTGTTTTGTAACAACAACCATTGCTCGATTCCTTGGTATGCTCCATATGAGGGGGAGTAAATATCAATGGGGAGCTTTGCAAGTCTTTTTGCTTCGACAAAAATGGAGAGAGGTAGGATATAAACTCACACTAAAAACTTGTCGAAATTAGTTTTTCACATAATATGAGTTTATGTTTTGTCATCATCAAAAAGGAGAATATTGTTGATGCAAATAATGTCTAAAAATGTTATTTTCATCTTTCGATATCCCTATATTTTGATGATAAGAAAATGTGAAAACATCTTACGTCAAAATTAACGTAAACAAGTTTTTAGTCGAAATATCCGATTTCTACGTTAATTACTCTAGGTATGAACAAACAAATTTACAACTTGACAAATGATCAAAGAAGTGAATTTGTGTCTTGAACTTCACATTTTTAGTTTGACAAAACATTCTTTTCAAAAATACATTTTACAAATTATTTTTGAAATAAAATAAAATGTTTTATTTGGGAAAATAATTCAAAAGTCCCAACAGCTCAGCACCAAACTCCCCCAAATAAACTTTCACCACTAAAACAAAAATGGGAGTGTTTTTGTCTATCACGGTACCACTAAATTTAGTGGTACCTTGTGACAATTAGTGGTGTCGTCTCCTTAAAACGGCCATATTTTAATTTCTTATAAATACCACTTCATTCCACAGATTTTAGCCATCCTTTACACACACAACTTTCTGTGATAAACTCCTCTATCACCTAAACTCTCCTTTGATCATTAGTTAGTTTTCTTTTGTTTAAAGAGTGATCAATTCATCCAACCAAAGATCACCTACATCCTCTACTTGTCAAGAGAAGAAAACAAGTATCAACAAGATACAAAGTGTTAGAGTCTTAGTGTAGTGCACTTGCATTACTACTTGTTTACTTGATTGTATCTTGACATACATCAAGCGTCTTAGTTTGTTCCAGTTATCTTGTGTTCATCATTGTGATCTTGAGATCTTGGGGATCTCTTGTATATTGAGTGCTAGTGTGTTGATCGTGTGGATCAAGTGTAGATTGTGAGGATCGTGTGGATCAAGTGTAGAGTGTGAGGATCGTGTAGATCGTGTTGATTGTGTAAGGATCGTGTAGATCATGAGAGAAGTAAGGATCGTGTGGATCGTGGTAGATTGGTACTAGCTAAGATTAGTACTCGACATCTAGCTTAGTGTCGGAAAATAACGTAAGCGACGTTGTACGGTTTTCTCCGCCTGAAGGGAGCTTTGTTGATATAGTGCTTAGAACTCTCGAGTTGGGTACTCGGAGAGTGGAGTAGGGAGAAGAAGAGCTTCGTGACCGAACCACTATAAATCTCGTTGTCTTGGTTTGATCCTTCCATCTCTTCTCTTTACATTTATTAATTACTTGTGCTAGTATAGTATAGTGTTCATATTGGTGTTGATTGATTTCATATACACAAAGACTCTAAGTTTTTATCAAAGTAAATTTATAACTAAAGAAAACAAGTTGGTAAACTATTCAACCACCTTCTAGTTTCCCACAACTTTAATAAAAGATTATGTAATTTTGTTGATACTTCGTTATGTAGTTTATTAATTGTTATTTTGTTAAACGTTACAGTGACACCGTTGATTCATTCAATAAGCAATTAAGAATTATACAACAACTATAAAATTATTTAAAAAAAAAATTAAAGACGTAAATTCTTAAAAACATTCCACTATATCCGTCAATTGGATAGGCCTTTTGAATCTAGTAGATAGACTAAGATAACCAATGGCTTCATGTTCTTTTTATTGAAATCCTTATTGTTCCGTTACCATGTTTCATGACATCATGAATATGACCTCTTAAGAAACTAAGAAGCAATCTAGCTAAGTTACTTATGTCCCTCATACATCTTTTCCACACAAGATTTCAACACCGCTTGCACTGTAATGCTTGGAAGAGCTTTAATTGCTTTCATCGACTTCTCGTACAAATTTGTCTCATAATCTTCATACGCACTCTGAAAAATGTGTCCAACAATAATTACATTAAAATTTTTTGAGTATATATACACATAGGAAAAGAAATAACAATAAGAAACCTTTAGATCGAGAGCATGGTATACTTCCTTAACTTTTGCTACCTTTGCTGGATCATTTTTCCCATAGTTTTCCTATAAATTTAAAAGGTAAATAATCACGCAAATGTATAGTCGAAATGAGGAGAAATGAAAAAAAGACACAAGTTGTGGTTCACGCTTATGCTTAAAATTTTCTTTTGCTCCTCGTTGGAAAGTTCCAGTGCTTTCGCAATCAACCATGAGCACTTGCATTCTTCAATATCTGTTCCAGTCTATTATAACAGGACATATCGAGCCATAAGTTGTGACTGATTTTTTTAACAATGCGTACATGACAAAGATAATTAAGTGAAATTGCTGCACTGACCTTGCCAAAAACATTAGGATCACCAAAAGTGTCGAGATAATCATTCTACAATCAATTCAATTCAAATATTTTTAGGTAACACTCACAGACTATGCATGGTTGTTAAAGTTCATGGCCAAGATATATAATAGAAAGAATGTGAAACTTGTTAGGTCACCATATTGTAAACACATGTATATATTTGATAGAAATGAGATGAGAAATAGAGTTTGGTTGATTAGATCAAATAAGAAGAATAAAAGTGCAGGAGTTTCCTTATGATATTTAAATAACAAACAAGAAATATGTTTACATCATATTCCTATTTATAGGAGAGGAGCTAGGGCAACACTCCCTTGCTCCTTCCTTTCACTAAACGTATGGGCTTAAGGCCCATTGGACGTGTCCATAGTCATACACATTCCATACATAACATAAACAACTTAGCAACCTATTACAATGACGGAAATAACCGAGACTTGATAAAATGTAGATAAACTTAGGTTCTAACAATCTCCCCCTAAGGATCGGTTGTTGAAGAAGTGATGTTAGTCACGGTCATTTGAGGTTGCTTGACGTCTTCTGTCTTTGCACTTTAGTTGTAGCATTCATAGCTTTGGACGTCATCAAAAAATGATTATATAGAAATGATTCATCGTTCTTAGTTCTTAACAATCTCCTTAGATAGAATGGGTGTTCATTGTTCTTTGTCGTTGATGTGATAGTGATCAATCTGATGTAGTAATCTGCCATTCGTCACGTCTTTGACTCCAGTGGATCTGCATCATTCCGACATGCTCATACACCTTTGACAGTTGAGACTTTCATAAGTGAGGAGCTCTCTTTTCATATGTGAAGATTCTTTGTGTGGACGTAGAATCCTTCTTTAGACGGTGTGTTGCTTAAGATCGTTTGTCTTTATCACTTTGTAGATTCTTTTCGCATGGAATCTACCTTTGGCATTCATGTTTCTTCGATCTTTCATGAGAGCTTTCATTTTCTTGATATGTAAGTATGAGCATGTGGAAGCCGGTGTTCAGGATGGTGGTTGTACCTTAAATGAAACAGTTAGCAATAAAACATCTGGTACTTACAGGTTTGGAGTTAGAATTCGTCAACAGCATAGTGTGAAGACTCCTTCTAATCCTTACCAAGGCCGTTCCTAATCAGATACCCCCTAGAGGGCTTACACAGACATGCATACGCACACCCATGATTAGGTGAGTCGCTGGAGATCACCCCACGACTGTAGACCGTTTGAAACCATCGAACACACTAAGCGTAATCCACGAGGAATCACCAAAGTGACCTGCTGTCAGGGCTGTTTGATGTTGACCCTGGCAGGATTTCCGTTCAATCATTCGAGAAATACCTAAGTAAATCCCTCATAAATGTTCAAGGCAGATTGCTAAGATCTGCGAAGGACTCGATAATTTACACTCAGTGTCCAATGATGCAAGACACTTAGTGTAGAAGATTTTTTGTGTTCCTAAGAGATCTTTTATGTTATCTCGTGGCTCTAGATTCGATAAGTGCACATTTGGTTTCCTATGCGGAGGCATGGAGCAGAGGGCCTCCTGTTTCAATATCAACCATCTCTAATAGACGATCGATAGATTACACTGGTTCCCCGTGAGAATGAAACAAACATCTTTTGAGAGATGCCTGAGTGGCTAAGAAGGTTTAGGTGCATTGCGTCACTGGGTCCATGACGTCTTTTATCTTCAATACCGGTGTCGCCTTAGCAACGACCAGTAGCATATGAATTGAACCCGGTATCTGACCTATGGTTGATAAAATGGAGGGATATTTCTTTTCACCCTTTTCATTCATTTTCTTTTTAGTTCTTCAACCCCTTCTTTCTCCTTTCATTCTTTTCTCCTTTTGTTATATCATACCTAAGGACTTCTAATTTCTGACTATTGGTGATGTCCTTGGGTAGATCCCTCCGGTTTAGGCGGATCATAGGACGGTTTTTCCTATCCTTAGTCACCTTTTAACTCAATAACTATCCTATTGATGCCTTTAAACCAAATCATTAAAAATCTCTCAAAGTGTGTAAGAGTGTAAAACTTTTTTGTTAACACTTTGAAGTTTTGGATTTTATATGAAATACTCCCCCTCAACATATGCTCATGATTATTTTCAGAAATTTGCATTTTTGGAAAGAGTTGGCACTTTTTGAATTGATCCACTCTTAATAGTCATGTACCCGAGGGACACGTTTGCGTTGCTTAGTTAAAGGGATGCATTATCAGCTTTTAGGTGATAACTAGCCTTAATAACTAACTTGATGTTGTTAACATTCCTAAAAGGAAGTTAGACCCATCAAAGTAAACAACTAGAAAGAGTTTCTCGAAACGGTACTTTCTAATCGGATAAATCCTTTCGAATTCAGACATTTGTTGTTTCGTCAATTCGTGGGTCAATTTTGAGTCGAGCTCGTACGAGATAAGAATATTAGACATCATATTTTAATCACTTTCTTTTTCTCCCCCTCAAAAATAGCATATCAAATGTTGTTTTTGTAAACGGTTTTGATTAAAATATGCCTTTTTGAGTCTTATGGGGAGAGATCAACAAGATTTGACGATTTAAGAACGATGTTTTGATTCAAGTACTCCCCCTCAACAAGTGATTACTTATTGAGGTGTAATACTTGTCTTTTGAGCAGATTTGAAAAATACTGAAAGGTTTGATTAAATCTACTCAAAAGTAAGAAGCATTCGCTCCTTATATTAGGATTGTGACACTGATACGTACCACAGGGTCCATTCTTTACAAAGTGCGGGTTGTACACTGTTATGTGTGCACAAGCCTTAATAATTACAAATCAAACTATATTATAAACATATTGAAATTTTTGTACCAGAAGTATGGGAGCTGAGCTAAGCATCGAAGACTGTGAACTTTGGATCAGGTCGGCGAAATGTCAAGACCGGAAATGATGGTCGAACACCGATATAGCTTTCCAACCTTCTGATCTGTTGTCGTCGATATAGCCTTCTTCAATCGTATGGACAAAGTTTCTGATCATTCTGCTTCCATTAACTTTCCACCTCGTTGCTCTTCCCTCTTTCAGCCTCTTCTTTTCATCCTCCAATCTTTCTGCTAACCCATTGCGAACTCGTTGAAGTGTGACATCACAAAACTTCGGAATCTCATCGAACCTCATGAAACGAAGCAAATTCTTGCTGTTGAGGTAGATGACTCCAAATGCCGGTTGTTGAACGAGAGAGTATTGTGACATCCCGGTGATTTCAGGAATCAAGAGTTGTGGTGCAATAAGGTTGATGGTGTTCTGATAACTTTCTACTCCCAGCTGAAGATCTTCCAATCTTTCTTGAACAATTAATCGTCTGATGTAAAGTAGGAGAGATGCGATGAAGTTGTACTGTGTGTCTTGTTCAAAGTTGAGCAGCTTTCCTTGAACTTTCAGTAGATACATATCTTCAATGTCGTTCAGGTTCAAATCTGGGAAGTCTGCTTCACAAAACTTGTACTTCTTCTCGTCTGTTCTCTTGACGATTATTTCTTTCATGAAGGCGTAGTTGAATTTCTTCTCTTCCACGATCTCCAGTATGGCAACGATACGAAGCAGTTGCTTCACATTCTCACTGGACTTGAGATGTAGTCGGTGAGTGTAGCCAAGCTTTCGTTTTTCCGGCCAGTGTTGAATACCTAGAAGAGCGTCCCTGTTGTATTGGACAACTGTTTTGCAGTAGATTGGTGCGTGCTCTTCAATGTCTGGTAATTCATATCGGGCGGCTGGAATTGAAAGTGTGAGTGAGGATGCATATCGTTCTTTGGAGGTCTCGTGTGCATGCTGAAGGTATTGGTAGTCATTGTTGAAGAAGCGTCTGTAGGGGATCTTAGGTTTTTCAGGAAACCCAAGTAGAGGTTGTGGTTTTGTCCAGTCTGTGAAGTAAGGTTTCTTCGTTTCAGTATCGACATTCGATTCAGGGTTAAGCCAGTCGAACGAGCCAGATAAAGCACAGGCTATGTTCTCCATGTGGTAGTCGAGTTCCACCTTGTTCCCTGATATCTTCTTGAGAAAGTCCATGGCTTCACGATTAATCCGTTTCAGTTCAGTCTTCGACAACCTTTCAACTTGTAAACCTGACATAATACTCTGAGTCATCTGCAAATATTACCCGGTAATGGTTCGTCGGTCTCAAGCGGTGGTTGTGCTTTGATCATTGTTGTAAGCCAATCAGAGTCACGAGCTTCGTCCACATTTAGCCAAGAGAATTGAGGAGTCTTTTTCTTCTGTTTCTTTGACTTTGATAACTCCTTATTCTCTTTTGGTGATGATGGACCGGTTTGAAATTCAGGAATTTCTGATTCGGGTAATGCTGTTTCTTGTTCTTCCTGAGTATCAAACGGTTGAAGTGTGAATGGTGCCTCTGATTGTGTTGGTCCGGTGCCGGATGTAGGAGCTCGTTGTTTAGAAGGATGAGCCTTAGAAGTCTTGTGGGGCTGCTATGATGAAGATGGTGCTTCTGACTTCTTGCTTTTCGGATCTGAGTCAGGATCATCATCTTTTCTTTGTCGTTTGTGTTTACCGGCAGCTTCCTTGCAAGATTCTTTTGAGGCTATGGCTTGAAGTGCCTCGAACATCGTTGATTCTTCAGGTGTCTTATCCTCCTTGTTTCTAAGGTTGACAGCTAACAGTGTTTGTAGTTGTTCAGTAGATAGATCTTCCGGTGGTGGAGGATCCCTGTTAGTGCGAAGGTAAAATGGAGTTGACTCAAGCATTCTTTCAATGTTGTGCTTGATCCTGGTATTCAACTTCGATCGAATCGGCTCAATAAGTGCAGACACAGCCGGTTCAGTTATTGCAGCGAGGTTGTCGTTGAGATATTTTGTGGTGCCTCTTTGATCATCCTGTCCATGTCGGCATGTAGAGCTTTGTTGACAAGTTCACTCGCATCCTGAAGATCTTTGACTTGTGAAGTCAGAGTTTTGATCTGTTGTGAGAGCAGTTGTACTTGGTCATGAAGATCTCCAGTAGGCTGTTGCGTCTCCTTCTTTTTCTTCTTTGCTAAATCAAGAGCTTTCTTGATCCGCTTTGATGTTGTCAAAGCTGCTTTGCCTCCCTTCTTCTTCTTGTCTAATTTGTCTTTGGGTATTTTCTTTGCTGGTGGTGGTGGTGAGTGATGTGATGATGATGATGAAGATGACTTGTGCTCGTGTTCTGATGGAGGAGGTGAGGGATCCCTTGGAGGTGTTTCTTTTGGAGTCTGGGGATTCTTTGAAGATGAGTGCGGAGGACTGTTGATGAGCTCATCAGTGTTGAAGTGTTCTTCGTCTTGATCGAGTCCATGAAGCAATCTATCCGTCTCTTCTTTAGCTTTCCCCTGTATTTCCTCCTTCTTCTTAAGTTCGTCTTCAAACTGAACTTGAGCAACGAATTCTGGAGTGATGAGCTCAGTTTGTTCTTTTTCAACATCTTCCAGTGTAGCTTCCGTCATTATTGTGTCATGTTGTACAGTTTTGGTTTGTGGAGCTACAGTGCTGCTTGAGCCAACCTCGAGTCCTTGAAGATTGAACGGTGTATGATGAGGTTGTGGATGTTGAAGACTTAGAAGCGTAGCTTCCCTGAGGTCTTTCTCCTCCTGCTTCTTTTCAGCCCTGGTGTCAACGATGATACTCTTCAGTTTTCATTTGTCTACTAGTGGCTCTGCAGTAGGTTCATCTTCTGCTTCTTCATCACGTGCAGCATCACTTGGTTCATTGATGGCAATTCCTGTGCCTTTTCTTTGTTCTTTCTCAGCAGTTTCCTTGCTCAATTGTTTAGTCAGTGCAAGCCCTGGAACCCTTCTTTTTCATCAAGTTTTTCTTCTTGGTCATATGGAGCCCTTGACCTTCTTACGTAGTCTGCTTCGTCATCAGATTCGGTGCCGTTCAGAGTCGGTTTCCGTTTCGGATGATGAAGCTGACGGTTCATCCCGAGGAATCTGCTTCTGTGCAGCTTTCCTTCTTGGTCTGGTGGGTGGCTTTTGAGCAGGCTTTTGTTGTAGGGAGGTTGTAGTACTGCTCGTGCAACCTGATTTGGCACCCCTCTTGCTTCGGGTTCGGACAATAGATGCTGGTTCGTCTTCTTTCTCATTGAAGCCAACTCTCCCAGCCTTGAATGCTTTATCATAGATTTTGAAGTTCTGAGTTTTTCTGATCTCGTCATCCAAGAAATGATCTGGGATTCTCATGCCTTTGGTTCTCGGAATGAATCTGATGGACTTGACAATTGAAATCTTTTGGTCTTCATTAAATATGTCTTTTGGTTCCGTCCTGTCTTGCATCCTCTTGATGAAGTCAGGGGTTTTCTCACACAAGTAAGCAATGAGTAGTTTGGTGAACCTGATGAACGGGATCACGGTCCTGTCACGATCAGTATGAATGTGATGGAGCATGTCGCTCATTATTGGTGCAGCAAAGTTGATCGGTGTCATGGTCATCATTCCCCAGAATACTTGCATGTGTTCAACCCTTGGATGCTCATGACCACTCCTTCTTCCAGAGATGGATCTGACAATCAGCATGTAGAAAGTTCTCCATGGTTGCGGCAGATATTTGACATTGAATTTGGAGAGAAGTGTGAGTGATTCATTGTCAGGAATATCGTATCCAAGATCAATGAAGTAGTCAAGGATTTCCAGTTCAGTCAGCATCGGATGATATTCGTTGTAAGTTGGTAACATGAGAGCTTCACGAAGAGTGTCATAATCAATGGTGTATTGTTGACGGTCCAGCATGACGGTAAAGGATTTGTCGTCCAAGTTTGCCTTAGCAGTGTGCCAGAACTGATGGATGTAGAAGATTGGTACAGATGTGGATTTGGTGAGCAAAGGCTTGCATGGATGAGCCAGAAGAATGTTCTTGACAATCTTGCATGTGTCATCAGGTATGCTTAGTTTGTTGAAGTCGATGCGAAGATTGTTCTGATCTATGCCTACATTGTAGTCAGCAGGGAGGACTTCACCAAGTGCAAGTAGTGGGAGGTTCTGTTGTTGTGGAGCTGATTCAGATTGTTGAGCCATTTGTGTTCTGAAAGTGTCATGTCATGAAATCAAACATCCAGATACGTTAGTTATTAGTCCGAGCTCCCGTTTGATATTCAAAGACATATTTGATGCAATCATGGTCCAGTTAATTAATGTGTGATTGATGACGGTATTATTATTAACATATAACTTAGATGATATATCATTTAATGCACATAAGTTATTTGGAGACATGTTAAATAACACAATACAAGCACAAGTTAACTAACATTCTCACAATACACATATCTATGAGAGTTCATTCAATACACAAGTTTTTGTAAGTTTACAATCACTTGAACATTCAAAAATAAGTTACACATGATCTCGAAATTATTACAAACGATGTTCCCTAAAACTATCACTAATGAATATCTCGAGAACTTTAGTCCAAGAAAGATCTTGAAAATTTTCCTAAGAAAAGATCTTGAAAAGTTTGCTGATCAAAAGTTCTCGAAAACTCTTTAGCTGAGTTTCTCGAAACATGGCCTGAAAAAGGATCTCGAACATTTGACATGAAAAAGATCTCGAAACTTTTGGTTAAAAAAGATCTCGATAATTTTAAAAGATTTCGAAAAATATTTCTCGAAAAGTTTAATAGAGAGATTTCGAAAGTTTTCTTGATTTTCTCGATAACTACTGTTATGAGAAGATTTCGAAAACTATACAAAAGATCTCGATAAATATTTCGAGAAAGATTTCGAAAATGTTTCTCGAAAGTTTTTCTCGAAAAAATTCTTATACAAGAATTTTTCGAAATCATGAAGTCGTACGTTTATCTGTGAAATCTTTGATCCTTTTGAATGAGACCTGTATATTGAATGACAATCATCAGTTAAAATCACAACTAGGCATCATACAAAAGATTTCGAAAACTAACGAGACCTAAAATCATCTAGAACTTGATTAACGAGAAATCATGTAGTGAAACCACTCAATTACATCAATTAACACATATTAGAACACATTCTACCAGTTTAATTAGACTCATAAACACACATATGAAAAGCCCCAAATTGTACATGAACCCTAAATTTCTAGAACATGCAATCTGTTGTATTGGAACAATTAACAATCACAGGCATGTTATAAACACTTAAACAAGCAAATCCCACCAACAATATATCCAAAAACATCACACAATCACAAACCCCTAATTCTACGTAAACCCTAGTTATCGAAAACAATCTAAACGAGTTAACTGTTATGATTAGACTTAAGGGACATGAACATAATACATTTAACATCAAAAGCCCTATGTTTTCATGGCCTAAAACATCTTAACACGCAAGATTCAAGATTTTCGAGAACCCTAGTTCATAAAATCATGATTACTCAAAATCTAGCCATTGAAAATACAATTGGTTGAAAACCATTTGTTAAAATGAGCCATAGATTACGAATTCACTTACGGTTTTGAGATCAAGAACACGGATTGATGGATTGAAGTTGAGCCGTTTGATATATAAAGGTGTGTTTGTTTTTGTGTTTTGATTTTGTGAAATAAGAAAAAACGGGGGGTGTTTGTTTTGTTTAGTTTTTTGAAATCTTTATAACAACTTGGCAAGTTTAGTCCCTAAACTTCATGCAAAACCATATAACATGTCCTAATGAAATAATTTAACGGTAAAATTAACGACAGTTAATGGTAAATGCATATTAGGCACACAAAGAAGTAAAAGTGAAGAAAGAAATGATATGAGATAACCTTTGACGTTCCACCATTGCAAAGTAACATCATAACAATAAAGAAATATGCATGTACACATGTTTGCACAAGATTTTGAAATTTTGAAGAACATTTTCTCCCCCTCAACACTTGGTGTGAAAATTTTGAAATTTTTGATAAACCAAAGTGTTGACGAAGATTGTGTACATGCAAATGAAAAACATAAGAAATGGTCAAATCTTTTTGGATTTTTGAAGATTTTTTGATTTTGTATTTTGTTTTTGATAAATATTTACAAAGATAGTTTTGGTATTTGACTCGGTTAATTGTTTTCAAGAAAAGATTTGAGATCATCCGGAGTCAAACACCGCATACCAATCCGGTGAACTAGTTCAGTAAACCTTCCCGGGGGTAGTGGTTTTGTGAACAAGTCTGCCAGTTGGTATTCTGTACCCACAAAATATAACTCAATTGTACCCTTTTCCACATGCTCCTTGATGAAGTGATAACGGAGATCAATGTGCTTAGACTTAGAATGCAGAACCGTGTTGCACGAGATCGCTGTCGCACTTTTCGAGTCACAGTACATCGGAATCTTGTTGAATAAGTAACCGTAGTCCATTAGTTGTGTACGCATCCAAATGACTTGTGCACAGCAGGCAGACATGGCAACATATTTAGCTTCTGTTGACGATAGTTATGTGCAATCCTGCTTCTTTGATTGCCAAGACACGAGTTTATCTCCTAGAAACTGCAAACCACCAGAAGTACTTTTGCGTGTATCCATACACCTTGCATGATCAGCGTCTGAAGAAGCTATTAGTTCAAAACCGGAATCCTTCGGATACCAGATCCTCAAATTAATGGTTCCCTTTACGTATCGAAGGATTCTCTTAGCCTCATTGAGGTGACGTTCAGTTGGACTGGACTGATCGCGAGAGCACATAAATACAGCAAATACAATATCCGGTCTACTAGCGGTGAGATACATCAGTGACCCAATAATATTCGAACATCCATTTGATAAACGACCATGTTTTTGTGAGCAGCGTATGCTAAGAATATTCGAACAGGTTCGAGTCTAGCCACTGGTGCGAAAGATTCCTCAAAGTCAATGCCTTCCTCTTGAGTATATCCTTTAGCTACCAAACGTGATTTGTTGCGAATAACATTGCCTTCTGCGTCCGACTTGTTTTTCCAAATCCATTTTAGCCCAATGACATAAAATCCATCCGGTCGTTCAACTAATTCCCAAACTTCAAGACGTTTGAATTGGTTGAATTCCTCTTTGTTAGGTCACCATATTGTAAACACAAATATAGATTTGGTTAAAATTTGGATACATGTTTTGGAACAGGATACTAGAATGCAAGATCAGGTGAGGATGGCTTTAGTGAATCAGTTCAAAAACCATCTGGAAGAGGGTGAAGCTGCAACACTTCAAGGGTACAGTCTTGGAGAAATACAACCAAAATACAGTATTGTGAAAAAGGGAATGTGACTAAGTTTTTTATCCTACACTTTAGTGGAACCATTTCCTGATTTTACATGATCTGTCCATGGTTTTTAGTTTCGACCTTTTAACTCAATTGTTGGCCTAAAAAAAGAGAAAGATGGACAGTTTGGTATGTGCTTTCCTTTTCTTTTGCAAAATTAGCTATCATACAATGTTATATATGTGAAAAAGCTGATTGTTTTGTTTCATATACCCATACGTGATAGGCCAAGTGGTCGCATGATTTGCTCAAGAATTTTATGATATCTTGAGTAAATGTGATGATATGGTACAATTATTGTTGTTGTTCAGCTGGCCATGATGAAGATTTAGGATGGTAAATTATTTAAGTAATTAACAAATATATTTAGTTTCATCTTTAAGTTTACAAAAAACTTATAATATGTTAGTTTTCGTAATCATATTTGTACAATGTTTAGGAAAAATGGGAGTGCAGAATGGATATAATGGAACAAAGTTATACCTTTTTAATGGCAAGGACACTATCGACACAGCTGAATTCAAAGATGTTGATGATTTTAGGCAAAGGTAATGTTCAAAATCTCATCTGCAAATTCATTTCAATATTTAGGAGTTTTGGCTGTTCAAATTTTAGCAAATTTTTAAGTTTTAATGGCAAAGAAACTATCCAACAAACAAAACCGTTTAGCAAATTTTAAAGTTTTTGCTGTTCAATTTGTTTGAAACATTATCCATTTTTCTAAACCCTAAAGCAAATGTTTAAACTATTTTACCAACAAAATGTGAACGCCTCTGTGATGATAAATACTTTTAAATAACTCTAATTATTTAAATCTTAATACGAAGTTTGGATGATAAGCAATGTAATGAGAAGTCAGAAAATGCTACCTCGCGTATATCTGTTGCTTCAAAAAACTCCACGAAAGAAGATTTTGTCCTTAAATCGCTGCTGAGAAACATTGTCGACCTACTGGATGTGGTACAGGTACCACCTACAGGACCCATCACTACACCATAACTTTTAGTGTATTACATAAATGACTAAGCATAAGGTAACTTTACATGTAATCGTTGTATTATTTATGTAGGGTGTCCATCCAATAATTGTTGGAACCATATGTGTTGTTCAAGAAGATGACTGCTGGTGGTACATTGGTTGTCGGGTATGCAAAAAGAAGGTGGTAAAAGCATCATATATTGTTGATCTTGATTCTGAGACCCCTCAAAAACATTCCACTGGTGGCCCACCCGAATGGTATTGCAGTAAATGTCAAATCAACACGACAAACATCAAGACAATGTGAGTTTCTTTTCACTTTAATGATCTATATATGTATTAAAGTTAGCGACTAATTCTTTAAAATAGAGTTGTACATGTAAACATGTATTTGATGTGATTACTTTTGTCATTTTGTAGGTTCCATCTCTAGATTCGCGTTCAAGACGAAACTAGGACAGTATCTTTGTCTCTGTTTAACGATGAATATCAGGCCATAGTGGATAGATCTGCATATCAACTTTGTGATAAATACGGGAAGGTAACTTCATATGTAACCTTAATCATTTTACGATTTTACATACAAATCTAATACATCCTTTTATACTATATGTAGTCTGCTGATAATTGGATGTACCCAAAGGAGATTACGAGTATTGTGGGTAAAAAGTATGCGTTCAAAGTTGCAATCGATGATTTCAATTCCAAAAAATTGCTTCCTGTGTTTACTGTGTTGCGTTTGTCTAACGATCAAGAAATTATCGAATCCATGCGTCCATCTGCCACGTCCCATAAGGTATGTATTGTTTTCACATATTATGTCTTCTGATTGATACTAACTTGTGTGTACTTACTTTATACATATGTAGCGAGTAACTCATTATTCGTATCCGTTTTTGAATCAGGAGAATGAAGCAACCAGTGGCNATCACTTTGTAGGTTCTTTTGGCATGGAATCTACCTTTGGCATTCATGTTGCTTCGATCTTTCATGAGAGCTTTCTAAGATGTAAGTATGAGCATACGGAATCCGGTGTTCAGCATGGTTGTTGTACCTGAAATAAAACAATTAGCAATAAAACATCCGGTACTTACAGGTTTGGAGTTATAATTTTTCAACAGCATAGTGTGAAGACTCCTTCTAATCCTTACCAAGGCCGTTCCTAATCGGATACCCCCTAGAGGGCTTACACAGACATGCATACGCACACCCACGATTAGGTGAGTCGCTGGAGATCACCCCACGACTGTAGACCGTTTGAAACCATCGAACACACTAAGCGTAATCCACAAGGAATCACCAAAGTGATCTGTTGTCAGGGCTGTTTGATGTTGACCCTGGCAGGATTTCCGTTCAATCATTCGAGAAATACCTAAGTAAATCCCTCATAAACGTTCAAGGCAGATTGCTAAGATCTGCGAAGGACTCGATAATTTACACTTAGTGTCTATTGATGCAAGACACTTAGTGTAGAAGATTTTTGTGTTCCTAAGAGATCTTTTATGTTATCTCGTGGCTCTAGACTTGATAAGTGCACATTTGGTTTCCTATGCGGAGGCATGGAGCAGAGGGCCTCCTGTTTCAATATCAACCATCTCTAATAGACGATCTATAGATTACACTGGTTCCCCGTGAGAATGAAACAAACATCTTTTGAGAGATGCCTGCGTGGCTAAGAAGGTTTAGGTGCATTGCGTCACTGGGTCCATGACGTCTTTTATCTTTAATACCGGTGTCGCCTTAGCAACGCCCAGTAGCATATGAATTGAACCCGGTGTCTGACTTATGATTGATAAAATTGAGGGCTATTTCTTTTCACCCTTTTCATTCATTTTCTTTTTAATTCTTCAACCCCTTCTTTCTCCTTTCATTCTTTTCTCCTTTTGTTTTATCATACCTAAGGACTTCTAATTTCTAACTATTGGTGATGTCCTTGGGTAGATCCCTCCGGTTTAGGCGGATCATAGGACGGTTTTTCCTATCCTTAGTCACCTTGTAACTCCATAACTATCCTATTGATGCCTTTAAACCAAATCATTGAAAATCTCTGAAAGTGTGTAAGAGTGTAAAAATTTTTGTTAACACTTTGAGGTTCTGGATTTCTTATGAAATACTCCCCCTCAACATATGCTCTTGATAATTTTCAGAAATTTGCATATGTGGAAAGAGTTGGCACTTTTTGAATTGATCCACTCTTAATAGTCATGTACCCAAGGGACACGTTTACGTTGCTTAGTTAAAGGGATGCATTATCAGCTTTTAGGTGATAACTAGCCCTAATAACTAACTTGATGTTGTTAACATTCCTAAAAGGAAGTTAGACCCGTCAAAGTAAACAACTAGAAAGAGTTTCTCGAAACGGTACTTTCTTCTCAGATAAATCCTTTCGAATTCAGACATTTGTTGTTTCGTCAATTCGTGGGTCAATTCTGAGTCGAGCTCGTACGAGATAAGACTTTTTGACATCATATTTTAATCACTTTCTTTTTCTCCCCCTCAAAAATAGCATATCAAATGTTGTTTTTGTAAACGGTTTTGATTAAAATGTGCCTTTTTGAGTCTTATGGGGAGCTATCAACAAGATTTGAATATTTAAGAACGATGTTTTGATTCAAGTACTCCCCCTCAACAAGTGATTACTTATTGAGGTGTAATACTAGTCTTTTGAGCAGATTTGAAAAATACTGAAAGGTTTGATTAAATCTACTCAAAAGTAAGAAGCTTTCACTCCTTATATTAGGATTGTGGCACTGATGCGTACCACAGGGTCCTTTCACTACAAAGTGTGGGTTGTACACTGTTATTTGTGCACAAGCCTTAATAATTACAAATCAAGCAATATTCTGAATATATTGAAATTTTTGTACCAGAAGTATGGGAGCGGAGCTAAGCATCGAAGACTGTGAACTTTGGATCATGTCGGTGGTATGTGCTTATTCACATACCTTTTATTCACCATTTTCAGACTCTAAAAGACCAAAAACTAACGTTAAAAGTCAAAGATATCGTGTTTTTGTGTTTGTGACCGTGCAGGAAAGGATATTGCAAATACGACATCAAAATCAACCAAAAAGCCTAAAACGAGCACGAGATTTGGAAAAGAGTCTAAAAGAAAAGCCAAAGATGAAATTTACTTAAGAAAAGCCCGTGACGACGAATTTATCTCTTAAAGGCTCAAGAAAATGAAAGAGACGCTTAATCAAAGTTCAAAGATAATTATCAAGATAAGCCTCCCAAATTCGAGCAAGTGATCACTTTTACATCTTTGAAGACCTTTTGAAATACACGTCAACACGAAGCCTCAAAGTTACAAGACGTTACATTTAGAAGTTNAATAAAAAAAAATAAAAATAAAAAAAAAAATAAAAAAAAGTAAGGATGTATGTTGAAGATTTATGGATTATGAGTTTAAGTTTTAAGACTAAAGTTGGTAGCACGTGAGGTGCATGCGAATGATCCTAGATCGGGCGCATGAGGTGCACGTGAAGGTACTCTCCAACTTGTGTCTATTTTGATGTATTCCAAAGTCTTTGTATGTATCCTATATCCTTGATGTGGACCACATTTCTCGAGCAAACCTTCTTAAGAGAAGATCGATAACTACTTAGCGTCTGAATTTGGTATCTTTATTAGACTAAAAACTATGAAATGAGATGCTTATGAAGAAATTCATTTCTCTCACAAAAATAAAATAATGAGATACAAAAATAGGAAAATAGGAGCAAGAGGTACACGAGTAACTTCCATGGGTAGCGTTAGCATCTAATTTGTAATTAAACAATGATCCGTTTTTACGCTTAGTTTGGGGGCTTGTGAAAAATCAGGGATGATGAATTTTATCCAATCGGTCATGACTCTAGTGTTCTTGCTCTATGACCCTTAATCGTTATTGAAAGATAATGAAAGTCAAGCACACCGTCATAAGCTTAGGTAGTGTAATACAAGATGTACATAGTCAAAAATGGAAAACCGGGGCGTTTTAGGGAATAAATGATTTCGTAATCTCTTTTGAACGTTTTACTACTTTTCAAAGTTACTAAAGAGAGGTGTGAAATTATTTATCTCTAAAGCGTGACGTGATTACATTGCGTGAGGACACGCAATACCTTAGTCTGGGGGATTTTGGTATGTGCTTATTCACATACCTTTTATTCACCATTTTCAGACTCTAAAAGACCAAAAACTAACGTTAAAAGCCAAAGATATCGTGTTTTTGTGTTTGTGACCGTGCAGGAAAGGATATTGCAAATACGACATCAAAGTCAACCAGAAAGCCTAAAACGAGCACGAGATTTGGAAAAGAGTCTAAAAGACAAGCCAAAGATGAAATTTACTTAAGAAAAGCCCGTGACGACGAATTTATCTCTTAAAGGCTCAAGAAAATGAAAGAGACGCTTAATCAAAGTTCAAAGATAATTATCAAGATAAGCCTCCCAAATTCGAGCAAGTGATCACTTTTACATCTTTGAAGACCTTTTGAAATACACGTCAACACGAAGCCTCAAAGTTACAAGACGTTACATTTAGAAGTTTAGACGTTTATTAGTTTGGTAATGTAGTTTATGTGTGTTTTCTTGAGATGTAAAAGTCTAGGGGGTAAAATGTACACGAAGGCAAACTTGAAATCCCCCTAGCAATATAAATACCCCTTGGGTGGCTTCATTTTGAAGCTAGTAGGTGTAAGTCTTAGTTTAGTTTTTATTAAGTGTAAGGTTTTATTTTAATACAAGTTTTATTTTCGTGTCTTATTTTCCCTAGCTTATTTTCTACACTTCATCTTAATCTTTTTTCTTAATCTTTATATGTTTTGAGTTTATCTTTGTTATTGTTTACATAATCTTAATCTTTTATAAAAGCTTTTATAATTTCTTGTCACCTTTGCATGTTTTTTATTTCGAATGAGATAAGAAAAAAATATGGGTTAGGGCTTATTTTGGTTCGTTAGCTTATTTACAAGCTTATTTAGTGATTAAAACTAGTTTTCTAATTAGTTTTTATTAGCTTTTCTTAGTTTATAATTAGATTTCTAGCGTCTAATCTTTCCATCTTAGTTTTTGGGTTTTTGCGAGTAGGTTTTTCTAGGGTTTAGCGAGTATGAAATGTTACATATGATTTTGCGAGTATGAGTCTAAGTTCTAGCGAGTATGAGTAAATTTTGAAGTGTTGTTGCGAGTATGTCTTCTAAATTGCGAGTATGGTCTTTTGATTGCGAGTAAGCTTTCTTGTTAGCGAGTTTCCACTTGGCTAACTAGTTTTGCGAGTTAGGTACCATGTTTTGCGAGTTTCACTTAATTTTTGTGAGTTTGGTTTTTAATTTTTGCGAGTTTAGTTTTCTAGCAGTTAGGGTTATGCGAGTATGAGTTTATGTTTGCGAGTAAGGGTCTAGTATTTCAAGAATTGCGAGTATCACTTCATGTTTCGCGAGTATGGTTTCATTTTTGTTGCGAGTATATAGTCCAAATAGCGAGTATGCTAAATTGAGTAGTGAGTATCAACTTGGCTACATATGATTTTGCGAGTTTGGTCCATGTTTGCGAGTATGAACTAGATTTCATTTCTTGTCGTATGTCAATTATTTCTGGTGTCAAGTTCTTATACTTTTATACGCCGAGTTAGGCAAGTTTCACCTCATCGTTTCATCGAGTGAGGTCTTGCTTCGTTTACTTCTAAACGGAACTCTTGCAAAATTTTCTTAAAACTTCTTTAGTCTAATTAAACTTAGTTCATTTTCTTTTGTTGTTAGTTTAAACATTTAGTACGTTACACCTTTTAAAACCTTTTACATTTTATTTAGTACTCTCTAGTTTATATTAGTTATATCTCTTATCGTTCATTAAATCTAAAAGCCAAAAACATTCTCCATTCTTAGTTTACTTTTCTTTCTTAAAACTTTCTTTCTTATAAATAGCATTATTGATTTTTCACTTCTTTTATTTCTTTTATTTTACTCTTAATCAATTTCGTTCATCAAAAATTTCAAAACATCAAAAAATATAACGTTTGCAATTTCAATTTTATTTATCTTAGTTTCATCAAGTTTAATGTTTTCTTTTGTTCTTAATTCTATTTCTCTTAAACACATTCTCATTTTCTAAGTTGTTATTAAATCTTAAAGTTTTCTCGTAGTGTAGTTAAAAACCATATCATCTTTCAAACCTATTCATCTCACATAACTCACGACTCATTTGACTAGATCCATTCAACCCTCGTTGGGACTACGACTCGAGGTTTAAGCTTAACCGCTTGAATACATTCGACCAATCATTTGGCGCCGCTGCCGGGGAGCGGTTGAAAAGATTAAGTCGTTTGATCGTTCGAGACTTGTGATTTGAAGAACCTTCTTTTAGAAGTTAACGTTTTCCAAAAAAAAATAAATAAATAAAAAATAAAAAAAATAAAAAAACCAAAAAGATTTTCCTTTTTCTTTTATAAAACATAAAAATCAAAAAGATTTTCATTTCAACTTTCTTTTTCACTTTGTTGTATTTTGATTTGTATGATCAATCGTTCTAAGTCTAACTTGAACGAGTCTTCTTCGTCTTCAGTGCCAACTAGCCGCAATCGTCGTAGGCGGAAACAAAAGACCGTACCCGAGTTACGTGATCTTTAGAATCCCATCACCGAGATGGCCGACCAACGAACGATGCAAGAATTGCTCCAATGTCCCACCGAGGGATATGGGGATGCAATTGTTTTACCACCGATACTTTCCGAGAATTTTGAACTTAAAACCGGTTTGATTCAACTTGTCACATCAAACCAATTTCACGGTTTTGAGAGGGACGATCCTCACGCACACATCCGTTGGTTCAACAAGTTAACTTCGACCATGAAATTTAAGGATGTCCCTCACGATGCTATTAAGTTGATGCTATTCCCATTTTCACTCGAGGGGGCAGCCCGGATTTGGCTCGAAAAAGAACCCCCTCGTTCCATTACCACTTGGGAAGAGCTTGTTTCAAAATTCGTTAATCATTTCTTTCCCCCATCCAAAACAACCAACCTAAAGAATGATATAACCAATTTTCGTCAACGTTTTGATGAGAGCTTTGGTGAGGCATGGGAACGTTTTAAGGATCTTCTTCGAAAATGTCCTCACCATGGTTTCTCCGAATTGCACCAAATCGACACATTTTATAACGCTTTAACTCAAAACGATCAAGATTCTTTGAACGCAGCCGCCGGTGGCAATATCTTGAATCGTACGCCAAGGGATATTCTTACTATCATCGAGAACAAATCCAAGGTTCCTACTTCTCGTAACAAACCGAATGTTTCGAAAGTAACGTTTTTTGCTCCTTCTTCTTCGTCATCGGCCCAACCATCGGAGTTGGCCGAACTTACCGATGCTGTACGTTGCATGATGAAAGAGTTTAAGAACCAGAACCAGAAACCCGAGCCCGTTAAAGCTGTTACTGAAGCGTGTGTGATTTGTGGTGGTCCCCATCAATATTACAATTGTCAAGCCACCGATGGCCAAGTTGGTGATGCTAACGTTGCAGCCGCTAACTTTACTCAAAACCAAGGTTTTAGACCTGTTAACCACCAAATGGGGCCACCCGGATTTCCACCCGTGCAAACTAATCAAAACCGTTATCCTCAAAATAACCAAGGTTATCAAAACCAAGGTTACAACCAAAACCGTGCAACAAGCTACAATCAAACCCAAGGTTACAAAATTATCAAAATCCTCCACCCCAACAATCTTTTCATCAACAACCACAACAAGTGCCACCTTCACCTGAGCTTTCAAACTATATGAAAACTAATGACGTGAGCATGCGAGAAATGCAAAACCAAATCAACAACATGAAGGTTGAACTTAAGAAAGAGATCGACACGACCATATCTCAACACACTAATGAACTTAAACAAATGATGAGCACTTTCATTCAAATGAATCAACCGTCATCGTCGAGTTCTCTTCCAAGTAATACGATTCATAACCCACGTGGTGACTTGAAAGCAATTACTACTCGAAGTGGTGTTTCATACGAAGGACCCACGGTTCCGACTACCTCGTCTTCTTTACCTCCTAAGGTGGTCGACCGTGAGACCGAGGCAACAAAGGATACGGAACTTCCTACTAACAATGGAAGGACCGAAAACATCCAACCTCCAGTGGTTCAACCGATCAAAGAAAATGTAAATGTGTCAAAAGAAAAAGAAAAAGTTTCAAAAGAAAATGCTAAGGTGACTAAACGAAAAGAGAAAATTGTTTTTGAACGAGATGAACCAGTTAAAACTAATCTTCCTTATCCTTTTCGTCTAAATGAGCAAACACGTCAAGATAAAAATGACAAAATAAAGGAAAAGTTTTTTAAGATGTTTCAAGACATTCGCTTTGATTTGAGTCTTGCTGATGTTGTTGTGTTAATGCCAAAGTTTTCATCAATGCTTAAAAACTTGTTGAATAATAAAGATAAATTGTATGAAATGTCGACTACACCCTTGAATGCGAATTGCTCGGCGGTGCTCCTTAAGAAGCTTCCCGAAAAGCTTGAAGACCCCGGCAAGTTCTTGATTCCATGTAATTTTCCCGGAATGGTTCAATGCTTCGCTTTAGCCGATTTAGGTGCTAGCATTAACCTTATACCGTTATCCGTCTGGCAGAAGTTGTCTTTACCCGCTTTGACTCCTACACGTATGACACTCGAGCTTGCCGACCGTTCTACCTCTCGTCCTAAAGGCATAGCCGAGGATGTCATCGTCAATGTGGGAAAATTTCACTTTCCGGCTGATTTTGTTGTTGTCGATTTCGATCCCGATCCAAGGGTTCCTCTCATTCTCGGAAGAGGTTTCCTCAAGACGGCCGTGCTTTGATTGATGTGTACGATGAAGAGATTACCTTACGAGATGGTCATGAAGCCATCACGTTTAACCTAGACAAAACAGCAAGATATTCCTCCACCGATGAACCCATGACCATCAACAAAATCGATACCATTGATGAAATTTCTGATGAGTATTCTCAAGAGATACTCGGTTTTTTCAAGTGGCAATCCCACTTCTTCTTCTTATACACCCACAAATAATTCTTCATCTTCACCCTCTATTGATGATTCTTCTCCTTCTTCTCAACCTATAATTGCCGACTCTTCCCCTTCTTTCACTCCGTTTGAAGGAGGTGATTTCTTTTTGGAAGAAGTCGATGATTTTCTCTCTACCGATACATCTTCATCATCGGATATTGATGATTCTTACTACAATCCGGAGGGAGACATTCTTTTGCTTGAAAAACTTTTGAATGAATATCCCTTTTCACCTCTCCCTCCGAAGGATCTCTATGTTGAAGAAGTCAAAGAGGTCGAGCCATCTAACGAAAAGCCTCTATAACTCGAGCTTAAGGATTTACCTCCTCATCTTGAATACGCATTCTTGGAAGGAACCGACAAATTTCCCGTCATCATTTCTAAACACCTTCAAGATGAGGAGAAGAACCGTCTCGTTTATATGCTTAAGAAGCACAAAGATGCCATAGCTTGGCGTATTTCCGACATAAAGGGCATAGACCCTCGTTTTTGCACCCACAAGATTTTACTCGAATACGATTCTAAGCCGTCCATCCAACAACAATGACGGGTTAACCCAAAAATCCATGATGTGATAAAAAATGAAGTTATCAAACTACTCGACGCTGGGATGATTTACCCCATTTCTGATAGCTCGTGGGTTAGCCCAGTTCATTGTGTGCCAAAGAAGGGTGGTATAACTGTCGTGACGAATGATGATAATGAGCTTATTCCCACACGTCTCGTTAACGGTTGGAGAGTGTGTATCCACTACCGGAAACTCAATGAGGCTACTCGAAAGGACCATTTTCCACTTCCATTCATGGACCAAATGCTTGAACGTCTTGCGGGAAATGAGTTCTATTGTTTTCTTGATGGTTTTTCTGGCTGTTTTCAAATTCCCGTTGATCCTCCCGATCAAGAGAAAACCACTTTTACTTGCCCTTATGGGACGTTTGCCTATCGACGTATGCCCTTTGGCTTATGCAATGCTCCAGGTACGTTCCAGAGGTGTATGACCGCTATTTTTCAAAACATGATCGGGAAGACAATGGAGGTTTTTATGGATGATTTTTCTGTTTATGGTGACTCATTTTCATCTTGTCTCTTCCATTTAGAACAAATGCTCCAAAGGTGTGAAGACACTAACATAGTTCTGAATTGGGAGAAAGTCACTTTATGGTTAAAGAGGGTATAGTCCTCGGCCATAAAATCTCTAAAGCCGGGATTGAGGTGGATAGAGCGAAAGTTGATGTTATCGCAAAACTACCTCATCCCACGACCGTCAAGGGAATTCGAAGTTTCCTCGATCATGCTGGCTTTTACAGACGTTTCATACAAGACTTTTCAAAAATAGCCCGACCATTGACCCACCTTTTAGAAAAGGATGCCCCGTTTAATTTTACCAATGAATGCATTGATGCTTTTAATACCCTTAAGAAGAAGTTGACGGAGGCTCCTATTTTATTTGCCCCGGACTGGGATTTGCCCTTTGAGTTAATGTGTGATGCTAGTGACTATGCAATCGGGGCGGTCCTGGGGCAACGCAAGGACAAATATTTTCAGCCTATACACTATGCAAGCAAAACAATGAACAATGCCTAATCTCATTACACCGCAACGGAAAAAGAGATGTTGGCAGTAATTTATGCCTTTGAAAAATTTCGATCATATCTTCTTTTAAAGAAATGCATAGTGTATACGGACCATTCAGCCCTTAAATACCTGATGACCAAACAAGATGCCAAGTCCAGATTAATGCGATGGGTTCTTTTGCTCCAAGAATTTAATGTCGAGATTCGCGACAAGAAAGGAGCAGAAAACCTAGCCGCTGACCATTTGTCCCGACTTGAAAATCCTCAGCAAGGTGTGCTCGAGAACAAGGATATCAATGACTCATTTCCTCTCGAGGCCCTTGGGAGTGTGTCACTTTGTGATTCCAGTACCCCATGGTTTGCCGATTTTGCAAACTACCATGCGGGGAATTTTATTAGAAAAGGAATGTCAACCCAGGACAAAAAGAAATTTTTCAAAGATGTCAAACATTATTTTTGGGAAGACCCTTATTTGTTTCGTGTTTGTGCCGACCAAATCATTTGGAGATGTGTCCATGGAAAAGAGGCCGAAGCTATCTTGATGGCATGCCACAATGGCCCCACAGGGGGACATTATGGTGCTAATCTTACTGCTAAAAAAGTTTTTGACTCTGGTTTTTTCTGGCCTTCGATCTACAGCGATGCACAGGACCTGGTGAAGTCTTGTGACGCGTGCCAACGACAAGGAAAAATTTCACAGCGGGATGAGATGCCTCAAAACGCCATCCAAGTTTGCGAAATCTTTGACGTATAGGGGATCGATTTCATGGGACCATTTCCATCTTCAAAAGGAAACAAATACTTCCTCGTGGCGGTCGATTATTTGTCTAAATGGGTCGAAGCCAAAGCTCTCCCAACTAACGACGCCCGAGTGGTTGTAAAATTTTTGAAAAGTTTGTTTGCCAGATTCGGTACACCTCGAGCTATCATCAGTGACCGTGGTACTCATTTTTGTAATGACCAGTTTTCAAAAGTTATGTCCAAATATGGTGTTACCCATCGACTCAGTACCGCTTATCATCCACAAACTAGCGACCAAGTCAAGGTGTCGAATCGTGGTTTAAAAAGGATTTTGGAAAGGACAGTGGGTGAGAAACGTTCTTCTTGGTTGGACAAGTTAGATGATCCTTTCTGGGCCTTCCGCACAGCTTATAAAACACCAATCGGTTGTACCCCTTACAAGCTTGTGTATGGAAAGGCATGTCATCTCCCGATCGAGCTAGAGCATTGAGCCTACTGGGCCCTTAAACATGTGAATTATGATTTAAAAACTGCGGGTGATCACCGAAAAATCCAGTTGAATGAATTGAATGAACTCCGTGATCAAGCATATGAAAATTCTTTGATTTATAAGGAGAAAACCAAACGGATTCATGATTCAAAAATCAAAAATCGTGTTTTTAATGTCGGTGATCAAGTTTTGCTTTTTAACTCAAGGTTAAAAATATTTTCTGGGAAGCTTAAGTCCCGTTGGTCTGGACCGTTTACCGTTGCCCAAGTCTTTCCATATGGCACAATTGAACTTTCTCAACAAAATGGGCCAAATGACTCGGTGACCAAAAACAAAGCGCTTCGTGGGAGGCACCCCATGCTTATCCATCTATGCTTTCTAGTTTCTAATAAGTAACGCGAGGAGGGCGACCTGTTCCAATCTTGTGTTTGCTTGGTTGTTTGTGTTTGTGCAGGATTTCCCCGATTCATGACGACTCTCGTGCTCGTGGTTCGTCTCATCTCCACTCGAGTCCCATGTAAATATGCTAGCTAGGAAATCAATATATCCAAAATCTTATCGACTAACAGTATCTGTGGCATACTTAATAAACGGCCTTAGATTTATTGTTAGGATTACCCTTACCTTTTTAAACATTGAGGACAATGTTTATCTTTAGTCTGGGGGGGTGAATCTTCGATTCGATTTGACCTTGCACTTTCATTTTAGTCGTTCACTCTCGCAACCCCGTTTTTCCTCAAAAATGAAAAAAATCAAAAAAATTGAAAAATTTTGAAAAATTTCAAAGAAAAAAATGAAAAAAATATAAAAATTATGCAAAAATAGAATAAAAGTTTTGACACCGTGTTTTGACTTTCCTACTAGGTAAGAGTGAGAATAAAAATTTTGACTTGATCCGGGCGTGTTGAGCCCTAGCTTGTTCCCTTAACCAATTATGATCACATAAGCTTGTGCTAGTTTTGTACACAAGGAGCTACTCTTTTGTCGGCTCCCGTACTTGACTTTATATATGCGTGGCTTGATTATCGGCTAAGCATTCGCGGATCTCATTATTTGAGATTTTAAATTTGCGAAGAACGAGAAATGATAGAGTTTCTTTAGAAGTTAGATGCTAAGCATAGAGTAGTTGGATCTCTTTAAAGCTCATCGAAGGTACTCATGTCTTTTTGTTCCCACAAAATTGCTTCACCCCATATCTGTGCAAAATAATTAAAGATGTTAGGTTTAGCCGATGAGTAGTTCTTTATCTTCTTAAGAGAATCTTTGCTTGAAAAATTGGGTACACATCAAGGATACACGCCAGTTGAGTTGTATTGTATTGTATTTCGTTGTATTGCGTAGTACGCATGTGGTTTCTGAGCTACCCTAAAGCCCGGTATTCATAAGAGCTAAAGTGCTTTAAGACTTCGGATTGAGATCGGACCTTAGATCCTACATTCTAACCCTAGCAGTTGGCGGTAGGTCTTGGATTGAAACCGTGAAGGTTCGGAGTTGAAAAGTTACTAAGGCAAGAAAAGGCAAAAAAAAAAAATAAAAAATAAAAAAAAAATAAAAATAAAAAAAAAATAAAAAAAAGTAAGGATGTATGTTGAAGATTTATGGATTATGAGTTTAAGTTTTAAGACTAAAGTTGGTAGCACGTGAGGTGCATGCGAATGATCCTAGATCGGGCGCATGAGGTGCACGTGAAGGTACTCTCCAACTTGTGTCTATTTTGATGTATTCCAAAGTCTTTGTATGTATCCTATATCCTTGATGTGGACCACATTTCTCGAGCAAACCTTCTTAAGAGAAGATCGATAACTACTTAGCGTCTGAATTTGGTATCTTTATCGGACTAAAAACTATGAAACGAGATGCTTATGAAGAAATTCATTTCTCTCACAAAAATAAAATAATGAGATACAAAAATAGGAAAATGGGAGCAAGCGGTACACGAGTAACTTCCATGAGTAGCGTTGGCATCTAACTTGTAATTAAACAATGATCCGTTTTTACGCTTAGTTTGGGAGCTTGTGAAAAATCAGGGACGATGAATTTTATCCAATCGGTCACTTTTCTATGAATCGTGTTCTTACTCTATGACCCTTAATCGTTATTGAAAGATAATGAAAGTCAAGCACACCGTCATAAGCTAAAGTAGTATAATATAAGTAGCATATGGAATAAAATGGAAAACCGGGGCGTTTTAGGGAATAAATGATTTCGTATCTCTTTTGAACGTTTTGCTACTTTTCAAAGTTAGTAAAGAGAGGTGTGAAATTATTTATCTCTAAAGCGTGACGTGATTACATTGCGTGAGGACACGCAATACCTTAGTCTGGGGGATTTTGGTATGTGCTTATTCACATACCTTTTATTCACCATTTTCAGACTCTAAAAGACCAAAAACTAACGTTAAACGCCAAAGATATCGTGTTTTTGTGTTTGTGACTGTGCAGGAAAGGATATTGCAAAAACGACATCAAAATCAACCAAAAAGCCTAAAACGAGCACGAGATGTGGAAAAGAGTCTAAAAGACAAGCCAAAGATGAAATTTACTTAAGAAAAGCCCGTGACGACGAATTTATCTCTTAAAGGCTCAAGAAAATGAAAGAGACGCTTAATCGAAGTTCAAAGATAATTATCAAGATAAGCTTCCCAAATTCGAGCAAGTGATCACTTTTACATCTTTGAAGACCTTTTGAAATACACGTCAACACGAAGCCTCAAAGTTACAAGACGTTACATTTAGAAGTTTAGACGTTTATTAGTTTGGTAATGTAGTTTATGTGTGTTTTCTTGAGATGTAAAAGTCTAGGGGGTAAAATGTACACGAAGGCAAACTTGAAATCCCCCTAGCAATATAAATACCCCTTGGGTGGCTTCATTTTGAAGCTAGTAGGTGTAAGTCTTAGTTTAGTTTTTATTAAGTGTAAGGTTTTATTTTAATACAAGTTTTATTTTCGTGTCTTATTTTCCCTAGCTTATTTTCTACACTTCATCTTAATCTTTTTTCTTAATCTTTATATGTTTTGAGTTTATCTTTGTTATTGTTTACATAATCTTAATCTTTTATAAAAGCTTTTATAATTTCTTGTCACCTTTGCATGTTTTTTATTTCGAATGAGATAAGAAAAAAATATGGGTTAGGGTTTATTTTGGTTCGTTAGCTTATTTACAAGCTTATTTAGTGATTAAAACTAGTTTTCTAATTAGTTTTTATTAGCTTTTCTTAGTTTATAATTAGATTTCTAGCGTCTAATCTTTCCAGCTTAGTTTTTGGGTTTTTGCGAGTAGGTTTTTCTAGGGTTTAGCGAGTATGAAATGTTACATATGATTTTGCGAGTATGAGTCTAAGTTCTAGCGAGTATGAGTAAATTTCGAAGTGTTGTTGCGAGTATGTCTTCTAAATTGCGAGTATGGTCTTTTGATTGCGAGTAAGCTTTCTTGTTAGCGAGTTTCAACTTGGCTAACTAGTTTTGCGAGTTAGGTACCATGTTTTGCGAGTTTCACTTAATTTTTGTGAGTTTGGTTTTTAATTTTTGCGAGTTTAGTTTTCTAGCAGTTAGGGTTATGCGAGTATGAGTTTATGTTTGCGAGTAAGGGTCTAGTATTTCAAGAATTGCGAGTATCACTTCATGTTTCGCGAGTATGGTTTCATTTTTGTTGCGAGTATATAGTCCAAATAGCGAGTATGCTAAATTGAGTAGTGAGTATCAACTTGGCTACATATGATTTTGCGAGTTTGGTCCATGTTTGCGAGTATGAACTAGATTTCATTTCTTGTCGTATGTCAATTATTTCTGGTGTCAAGTTCTTATACTTTTATACGCCGAGTTAGGCAAGTTTCACCTCATCGTTTCATCGAGTGAGGTCTTGCTTCGTTTACTTCTAAACGGAACTCTTGCAAAATTTTCTTAAAACTTCTTTAGTCTAATTAAACTTAGTTCATTTTCTTTTGTTGTTAGTTTAAACATTTAGTACGTTACACCTTTTAAAACCTTTTACATTTTATTTAGTACTCTCTAGTTTATATTAGTTATATCTCTTATCGTTCATTAAATCTAAAAGCCAAAAACATTCTCCATTCTTAGTTTACTTTTCTTTCTTAAAACTTTCTTTCTTATAAATAGCATTATTGATTTTTCACTTCTTTTATTTCTTTTATTTTATTCTTAATCAATTTCGTTCATCAAAAATTTCAAAACACCAAAAAATATAACGTTTGCAATTTCAATTTTATTTATCTTAGTTTCATCAAGTTTAATGTTTTCTTTTGTTCTTAATTCTATTTCTCTTAAACACGTTCTCATTTTCTTAGTTGTTATTAAATCTTAAAGTTTTCTCGTAGTGTAGTTAAAAACCATATCATCTTTCAAACCTATTCATCTCACATAACTCACGACTCATTTGACTAGATCCATTCAACCCTCATTGGGACTACGACTTGAGGTTTAAGCTTAACCGCTTGAATACATTCGACCAATCAGTCAGCGAAATGTCAAGACCGGAAACGATGGTCGAACACCAATATAGCTTTCTAACCTTCTGATCTGTTGTCGTCGATATAACCTTTCTTCAATTGTAAGGACAAAGTTTCTGATCATTCGCCGTCCATTAGCTTTCCACTTTGTTTGTCTTCCCTCTTTCACCCTTTTCTTTTCATCCTCCAACCTTTCTGCTAGCCCATTACGAACTCGTTGAAGTGTGACATCACAAAACTTAGGAATCTCATCGAACCGCATGAAATGAATGTTGTTTTTGCTGTTGAGGTATGTGATTCCAAATGCCGGTTGTTGTACGAGAGAGTATTGTGACATCCCAGTGATTTCAGGAATCAGGAGTTGTGGTTCAGTAAGGTTGATGGTATTCTGATAACTTTCTACTCCCAGCTGAAGATCTTCCACCCTTTCTTGAAAAATTAATCGTCTGATGTGAAGTAGGAGAGATGCGATGAAGTTGTACTGCGTGTCTTGCTCAAAGTTGAGTAGCTTTCCTTGAACCTTCAGTAGATACATATCTTCAATGTCGTTCAGGTTCAAATCTGGGAAGTCTGCTTCACAAAACTTGTACTTCTTCTCGTCTGTTCTCTTAACGATTATTTCATTCATGAAGGCGTAGTTGAACTTTTTCTCTTCCAAGATCTCCAATACAGCAACAATACGCTGTGAGTTCTTCACATTTTCACTCGACTTTAGATGAAGTCTGTGTGTATAGCCGAGCCTTCGTCTTTCAGGCCAATGTTGAATTCCCAGAAAAGCTTCTTTGTTGTATTCGACAACTGATTTGCAGTAGATTGGTGCGAGCTCTTCAATGGCTGGCAATTCATATCGGGCAGCTGGAATAGACAATGTGAGTGAAGATGCATATCGCTCCTTGGAGGTCTCATGGGCAGTCTGGAGGTATCGAAAGTCATTGTTGAAGAAGCGTCTGAATGGGATCTTTGGTTTTTCTGGAAAGCCAAGTAGTGGTAGAGGTTTTGTCCAGTCGGTGAAGTAGGGTTTCTTCGTTTTAGTATCGACATTAGATTCAGGGTTAAGCCAATCGAACGAGCCAGATAGTGCACAGGCTATGTTCTCCATATGGTAGTCCAATTCAATCTTGTTTCCTGATCTTTTCTTGAGGAAATCCATGGCTTCACGATTGATCCGCTTTAGCTCAGACTTTGACAAGCTTTCAACTTGAAGGCCCGACATAATACTCTGAGTCATCTGCAAGTATTACCTGGTAGTGGTTCGTCAGCCTCAAGTGGTGGTTGTGCCTTGATCATAGTAGTCAGCCAATCAGAGTCACGAGCTTCGTCCACATTAAGCTAAGAGAATTGAGTTGTCTGTTGTTTCTGCTTCTTAGTTCTTGAAGACCTTTTCTTCTCTTTAGTTTTGGTAGTGTCAGATGGACCGGCTTGAAATGAAGGAATTTCTGATTCAGGTATCGCTGTTTCGTTTCCTTCCTGAGTATCTAGCTGTTGAAGCTCGAAGGGTTCCTCTGATTGCTTTGGTGTTGACCCAGATGCTGGAGGCTGGAGGTCTTTGTCTGAAAGGAGGAGGCTTAGAGGTCTTGCGNTGTTGTTTCTGCTTCTTAGTTCTTGAAGACCTTTTCTTCTCTTTAGTTTTGGTAGTGTCAGATGGACCGGCTTGAAATGAAGGAATTTCTGATTCAGGTATCGCTGTTTCGTTTCCTTCCTGAGTATCTAGCTGTTGAAGCTCGAAGGGTTCCTCTGATTGCTTTGGTGCTGACCCAGATGCTGGAGGCTGGAGGTCTTTGTCTGAAAGGAGGAGGCTTAGAGGTCTTGCGGGGCTGGTAAGATGAAGATGGTTTGTCTGACTTCCTTGATTTCTTGCTTTTCGGATCAGAGTCAGGGTCATCATCTTGCCTGGGTCATTTGTGTTGTCCAGCATCCACTTTGCAAGATTCCTTTGAGGCAATAGCTTGAAGAGCCGCAAACATTGTTGCTTCATCAGGTGTTTTCTTCTCCTTGTTCCTCAATTTTGCAGCTAACAAGTCTCGAAGTTGTTCGATAGGAAGTTGTTCGGGTGTTGGTTGAGGCTTGTCAGTTTGGAGGTAGAATGGAGTAGATTGAAACATTCTTTGATTGGTTTGTTTGATTCTGCTGTTCAACGTTGTGTGAATCGGCTCAATAAGTGAAGACACAGCCGGCTTGAGAGTTGCAGCGAGATTATCATTCAGATATTCAGTTGTGTAATTCCGGATCATCTCGTCCATGCCAGCTTGTAGTAGTTTGTTAGCCAGTTCACTATTGTCCTGGAGATCTTTGACTTGTGATGTCAAAGTTTTGACCTGTTTGGAGAGCTTTCGAACTTGGTCCTTCAGATCTCCGGATGGCTGTTGTGTCTGTTTCCTCTTCTTCCTTGCCAGATCTAGAGCTTTCTTGATCCGTTGAGATTCAGTCAAAGCTGCTTTGCCTCCCTTTTTCTTCTTGTCTGATTTGTCTTTGGGTGTTTTCTTTGCTGGTGATGGTGGTGAGTGATGTGATGATGAAGATGAAGATGACTTGTGCTCGTGTTCTGATGGAGGTGGTGAAGGATCCTTTGAAGGTGAACCTGATGGACTTGGAGGATTTTGTGACGATGAGTGTGGAGGAGTGTTGAGGAGGTTATCAGTGTCAAAAGGTTCTTCGTCTTGATCGAGTCCACGAAGCAACCTATCTGTCTCCTCTTTAGCTTTTCTCTAAATTTCCTCTTTCTTCTTAAGTTCGTCCTCAATCAGAACTTGAGCAACAAATTCTGGAGTGATGAGCTTAGTTTGTTCTGTTACAACATTTTCTTGTGTAGCTTCCGTCATAATAGTGTCATGTTGTACGGTTTTGGTTTGTGGAGCTACAGTGCTGCTTGAGCCAACCTCGAGTTCTTGAAGATTGAGCGGTGTCAGATGAGGTTGTGGATGTTGAAGATTTAGAAGCATAGCTTCCCTGAGTTCCTTCTCCTCCTGCTTCTTTTCAGCCCTAGTGTCTACGATGATACTCTTCAGTTTTCATTTGTCTACTAGTGGCTCTGCAGTAGGTTCATCTTCTGCTTCTTCATCACGTGCAGCATCACTTGGTTCATTGATTGTTAAGCTTGTACCTTTTCTTTGTTCCTTATCAGCAGTTTCCTTGCTCAATTGTTTAGTCAGTGCAAGCCCTGGAAACTCTTCTTCTTCATCAAGTTTTTCTTCTTGGACATCTGGAGCCCTTGACCTTCTTATGTAGTCTGCTTCTTCATCAGATTCGGTGCCGAACTCAGAGTCGGTTTCCGTTTCGGATGATGAAGCTGACGGTTCATCCCGAGGAATCAGCTTGGGTGCAGCTTTCCTTTTTGGTCTGGTGGGTGGCTTTTGAGCAGGCTTTGGTTGTTTGGAGGTTGTAGTACTGCTCGAGCTACCAGATTTGGTATCCCTTCTGCTTCGAGTACGAACAATAGAAGCTGGTTCATCTTCTTTTTCCGTGACACCAACTTTCTCTTCCCTGAATGCTTTGTCGTAGATCTTGAAATTCTGAGTCTTTCTGATCTCATCATCTAAGAAGTGATCTGGAATTCTCATGCCTTTGGTTCTTGGAGTAAACTTAATAGATTTGACAAAGGAGATCTTTGGATCTTCATTCATTGCTTCTCTTGGTTCAGTCCTGTCTAGCAACCTTTTGAGGAATTCTGGTGTCTTCTCAATCAAGTATGCTATAAGTAGTTTGGTAAATCTGATGAAGGGTATCACTATTCTATCACGATCTGTGTGAATGTGATGACGCAGATCCCTCATTATTGGTGCTGCAAAGTTGATCGGAGTCATAGTCATCATACCCCAAAATACTTGCATGTGTTCCAGACTCGGATGCTCATGACCACTCCTTCTTCCTGAAATGGATCTGACAATCAGCATGTAGAAGGTTCTCCATGGTTGAGGCAGATATTTGACATTGAACTTTGACAGGAGTGTGAGTGATTCATTGTCAGGAATGTTGTATCCAAGATCAATGAAGTAGTCCAGGATTTCCAGTTCAGACAGCATGGAATGATATTCATCATAAGTTGGTAGCACGAGTGATGCACGAAGAGTGTCGTAATCAATGTTGTAGTCTTTGCGTTCCAGCTTGACAGTGAAAGATCTGTCGTCCAAGTTGTCCTTAGCAGAATGCCAGAACTGATGGATGTAGAAGATGGGTACTGATGCTGATTTGGTGAGCAGTGGTTTGCATGGATGAGCCAGAAGAATATTCTTAACAATCTTGCATGTGTCATCTGGTATGCTCAGTTTGTTGAACTCGATGCGAAGATTGTTCTGGTCAAACTTGACGTTGTAGTCTGAAGGGAGGAATTCACCTAGTGTGAGTAGTGGGAGGTTCTGTTGTTGTTGTGGGACTGATTTGNATATTCTTAACAATCTTGCATGTGTCATCTGGTATGCTCAGTTTGTTGAACTCGATGCGAAGATTGTTCTGGTCAAACTTGACGTTCTAGTCTGAAGGGAGGAATTCACCTAGTGTGAGTAGTGGGAGGTTCTGTTGTTGTTGTGGGACTGATTCGTCTTGTTGAGCCATTTGTGTTCTGAAAGTGTCATGTAATGAAATCAAACATCCAGATTTGTTAGTCATAGGGGTGAAAACGAGCCGAGCCGAGCCCGAGCCTGCCAGAGCTCGAGCTCGGCTCGTTTAAATATATAAAGCTCGAGCTCGGGCTCGAGCTCGTTTCGAGCCATATATATTGAGCTCGAGCTCGGCTCGTGAAAATTTTCACAAGCTCGAGCTCGGGCTCGGGCTCGACTAATTTATATAAAGTTTTAAGAAAACAAAGTTCAAATAGAGCTCGACTCGTTAATTACATAAGGCTCGAGCTCGTTTACTACTTTTAAGTTCGTGTATACGTATAGACAATATATATACGTATATATTTCTAGGGCTCGTTTAGGCTCGCGAGCCTACTCGAGCTTTTTGTATAAAGCTCGGGCTCGAGCTCGATTATTAAATGAGCTCAAACTTAGGCTCGAGCTCGGGCTCGAGCTCGTTTAGGCTCGGCTCGTTCGAGCTTTTTACCGATCCGATCTCGAGCTTTTCACGAGCGGCTCGGCTCGTTTCCACCCCTTGTTAGTCATTAGTCCGAGTTCACATTTGATATTCAATGACATATTTGATGCAATCATGGTCCAGTTAATTACTATGTGATAAACGATGTTATTGTTACTTAACATGTAACTTAGATGATATTTCATTTAAGGCATACAAGTTTTAAGGTAACATGTTAATAAACACAACACAACCACAAATTAACTAATGTTCTCACAATGTACATATACATGAGAGTTCATTCAATCATACAAGTTTTCGAAAATTTTACAAACACTTGATTACTCAATATATAAGATATACATGATCTCGAAAATAAGTCCAACAAAGTTTTCGAAAGCTAGCATAAACAAAGATCTCGAAAAAATTTGTGGACAAAAGATTTCGAAAAAATTTCCTAAGGAAAGATTTCGAAAAATTACTGTTCACAAAAAAGATTTCGAAAATCTTCATAATAAAAGATTTCGATAGCCCTTGTTCATATTTTCTCAATAATCTTGAAAAGATCTCGAAATCTTATTTTCTCGAAAATTTTAATGAGATATTTCAAAATCTTCAAAGATTTTCTCGAAAAAGAAAAGATCTCGAAAATTTTAAAAGATCTCGAAAAAATTTTGGAGAAAATATTTCGATAACTTTCTCGAAAAA
>LBNU01029439.1:119426-133520 GCA_014162995.1 Artemisia annua
ACCAAACGTGATTTGTTGCGAATAACATTGCCTTCTGCGTCCAACTTGTTTTTCCATATCCATTTTAGCCCAATGACATAAAATCCATCCGGTCGTTCAACTAATTCCCAAACTTCAAGACGTTTGAATTGGTTGAATTCCTCTTGCATTGATTCAATCCAGTTGTCGTAAGTGAGAGCTTCTTTAATATTTTTCGGTTCTTCATGACTAACTGTTAGAGCATAAATGCAATATTCGGCATCGGAATGAAGTTTTTATCTAGTCATAACTGGAGCTGTTGGATGACCAATAATGTTGACAAGTGGATGGTCACGAGTCCAATGATGTGTTGAAGGGTGAGGGTTATGGAAATGCTGCATATCAGTTGATTCCAAGTTGCGTGTTGACGACTCAGCAATATCAGAAAGGTTCGGAGTCGGTGCAAACGGATTGAAGAACGCATTTGGATCATAATTTGCAGGTTCGGGTACTTGTTGTTGGTTCAGATCTTCAGTTGGGTTGTCGGTGTTGGAAGCGGTTTGTTCTACTATTGTTGGTGATTCAGTCGGGGGTGCATCGGGTGTTACTATTGTAGTTGTAGTAACCGTTGTATCAGGTATTTGAATATTGTCAGGTTGAGCAGCGGAACTAGTGGATACATCAGGTGCACGTGTCTCAAATGAATCATCGAACAAAGGAGAAAACAATGTTTCCAAATCTCGACAAGTTAGTGACAACGGTTCAGCTGAAGAATCTGGAAAGTTTAGACGGTTGGTTGCGGGTCCTAAGCTGTTTTGCTTAGAAGCCATTTCTGTGAGCTCATCGAAATTAGCATGGATAGTCTCCTGAATCTCTCTAGTGCGACGGTTGTAGATTCTAAAACCTTTGGAGTTTTCACAATATCCAATAAAGATACCGACGTCAGCCTTTGCCTTAAGCTTTCCAAGATCATCACGATCATTATTCGGATAACAAAGAGATCCAAATACATGAAAGTGTTGTATGTTGGGCTTTCGTTTGTGAACAATTTCATATGGTGTGACTATTTATTAGACGATTAGAAGCAAAAGCCCTATGATTACATTACCTAAAACACATCTATACATAAGGAACGAGATTTTCGAAAACCCTAGTTCTTAAATTCTAAATTACATGAAATCTAGCCATCTAAAATCTAATTGTTTGAAAACCATATCTTAAAATGAGGTAAATAACATGAATTTACTTACGGTTTTGAGATCAAGAACGTGGATTTGGTTATAGAATTTGAGCCGTTTGATACTTAAAGGTGTGTTTGTTTTTTGGTTTTTGGATTTTGTGAAGGAAAAAAAACGGGGGGGGGGGGGGTGTTTGTTTGTTTAATTTTTGAAAACTTTCACAACTTGGCAGTTTTAGTCCCTTGACTACTAACTTAACCAAATAACATGTCCTAATGACTTAATTTAACAGTTAATTGTAACAACAGTTAATGGTAAGCTAATACAGAAATAAAAGTGAAGAAAGAAATGATACGAGGTAACCTTTAACGTTCCACCATTGCAAAGAAAACATCATAATTGCAAGAAATATGCAAGTACACATGTTTGCACAAGATTTTGAAATTTTGAAGAACATTTTCTCCCCATCAACACTTGGTGTGAAAATATTGAAATTTTGATAAACCAGAGTGTTGACGAAGATTGTGTACGAGCATTTTAAAAAAAACATAAGAAATTGTAAAATCTTTTTGGATTTTTTTGATTTTTTGATTTTGTATTTTGTTTTTGTAAATATTTACAAAGATAGTATTGGTATTTGACTCGGTTAATTGTTTTCAAGAAAAGATTTAAGATCATCCGGAGTCAAACACCGCATACCAATCGGGTGAACTAGCTCAGTAAACCTTCCCGGGGGTAGTGGTTTTGTGAACAAGTCTGCCAGTTGGTATTCTGTACCCACAAAATATAACTCTATTGTACCCTTTTCAACATGCTCCTTGATGAAGTGATAACGGAGATCAATGTGCTTAGACTTTGAATGCAGAACCGTGTTGCACGAGATCGCTATCGCACTTTTCAAGTCACATTACATCAGAATCTTGTTGAATAAGTAAGCGTAGTCCATTAGTTGTGTACGCATCCAAATGACTTGTGTACAGCAGGCAGACATGGCAACATATTCAGCTTCTGTTGACGATAGTGATGTGCAATCCTGCTTCTTTGATTGCCAAGACACGAGTTTATCTCCTAGAAACTGCAAACCACCAGAAGTACTTTTGCGTGTATCCATACACACTGCATGATCAGCGTCTGAAAAAGATATTAGTTCAAAACTAGAATCCTTCGGATACCAGATCCTCAAATTAATGGTTCCCTTTACGTATCGAAGGATTCTCTTAGCCTCATTGAGGTGACGTTCAGTTGGACTGGACTGATAGCGAGAGCACATAAATACAGCAAATACAATATCCGGTCTACTAGCGGTGAGATACATCAGTGACCCAATAATACTTCGGTACTTTGTGGGGTCAACTGGTTTCCCATTTGGATCCGCATCTAACTTAGTTGTGTTAGCCATAGGAGTATTGTAAGTATCACAACTGGTCATTCCATGTTTCTTAATTATCTCAAGAGCGTATTTGGACTGATTTAGGAAAATTCCACGGGGAGACTGATGAACTTGTAGTCCCAAAAAGAACGTAAGTTCACCCATCATTGACATTTCAAAATTTTGTTTCATTAATCTGGCAAAAGCGTTTGAGTACTTTTTGTTTGTAGAGCCAAAAATAATGTCATCGACATATATTTGCACAATTAAAATATCTTCCCCGTGTTTTTGAATAAACAAAGTTGGATCTAGTAAACCTTTAGTAAAAGAATTAGCAAGCAAGAAAGCAGTAAGTTTATCATACCACGCCCTGGGGGCTTGTTTGAGACCATAGAGAGCCTTCTTAAGTCGGTAGACATGATTTGGGTGCTCTGGGTCGACAAATCCCTCTGGCTGACTAACGTATACCTCCTCACGTAGTTGACCGTTCAGAAATGCAGTTTTCACATCCATTTGATAAACGACCATGTTTTTGTGAGCAGCGTATGCTAAAAATATTCGAACAGCTTCGAGTCTAGCCACTGGTGCAAAAGATTCCTCAAAGTCAATTCCTTCCTCTTGAGTATATCCTTTAGCTACCAAACGTGATTTGTTACGAATAACATTGCCTTCTGCGTCCAACTTGTTTTTCCAAATCCATTTTAGCCCAATGACATAAAATCCATCCGGTCGTTCAACTAATTCCCAAACTTCAAGACGTTTGAATTGGTTGAATTCCTCTTGCATTGATTCAATCCAGTTGTCGTAAGTGAGAGCTTCTTTAATATTTTTCGGTTCTTCATGACTAACTGTTAGAGCATAAATGCAATGTTCGGCATCGGAGTGAAGTTTTTGTCTAGTCATAACTGGAGCTGTTGGATGACCAATAATGTTGACAATTGGATGGTCACGAGTCCAATGATGTGTTGAAGGGTGAGGGTTATGAAACTGCTGCATATTAGTTGGTTCCAAGTTGCGTGTTGACGACTCAGCAATATCAGAAAGGTTCGGAGTCGGAGCAAACGGATTGAAGAACGCATTTGGATCATAATTTGCAGGTTCGGGTACTTGTTGTTGGTTCAGATCTTCAGTTGGGTTGTCGGTGTTGGAAGCGGTTTGTTCTTCTATTGTTGGTGATTCAGTCGGGGGTGCATCGGGTGTTACTATTGTAGTTGTAGTAACCGTTGTATCAGGTACTTGAATATTATCAGGTTGAGCAGCGGAACTAGTGGATACATCTGGTGCACGTGTCTCAAATGAATCATCGAACAAAGGAGAAAACAATGTTTCCAATTCTCGACGAGTTAGTGACAACGGTTCAGCTGAAGAATCTGGAAAGTTTAGACGGTTGGTTGCGGGTCCTAAGCTGTTTTGCTCAGAAGCCATTTCTGTGAGCTCATCGAAATTAGCATGGATAGTCTCCTGAATCTCTCTAGTACGACGGTTGTAGATTCTAAAACCTTTGGAGTTTTCACAATATCCAATGAAGATACCGACGTCAGCCTTTGCCTTAAGCTTTCCAAGATCATCACGATCATTATTCGGATAACAAAGAGATCCAAATACATGAAAGTGTTGTATGTTGGGCTTTCGTTTGTGAACAATTTCATACGGTGTGACTTTGTGACGTTTATTGATCATACAACGATTTTGGGTGTAACATGCGGTAGAGACGGCTTCTGCCCAAAGATAATCTGGTAATTGAGCATTAATGAGCATCGTTCGTGCGGCTTCCACTAACGTCCTGTTGCGTCTTTCGACCACTCCATTTTGTTCGGGAGTCCGTGCAATTGATGTTTGATGTTCAATTCCAACTTTCTCAAAGTATGCACGAAGAGTTTGATTCTTGAATTCAGTTCCATTATCTGTTCTTACAATTCTTACTGTGTTGCGAAGTTGAACCTGAATTTTCGTGAGAAAGGTGATTATCATTGATGGAGCTTGATCTTTGCTTCGAAGAAAGTAGACCCAAGTCCATTTGGAGAAGTCATCGACTATCACAAGTATGTATCGTTTCCCATTAATCGTTTGTACTCGCATTGGTCCACATAAATCCATATGAAGAAGTTGAAGAACATGATCAGTGCTCGGTTCTGGTTTGGTGGTGAGGTGTGCACGTTTGCTCTTTCCTTGTTCACAAGCGGGACATAGGTGATCTTTTGCATATCGGAACCTTGGAAGACCGTCAACTAGTTTATGGCGAGCAAGATCAGTCATAGTTCGGAAGTTGAGATGTGACATGCGTTGGTGCCATAACAAGGATTTTGTTGATTCAGCCTTTGAAAGTAGACAAATGGGAGAGGAAGCGGTCATGTCAGACGTTGAGATTGTATAAAGACTGTTTCCACGTTTGCCCGACATGAGATCATTTCCTTGTAGATCACGAACAAAGCATGTTTTCTCCCTGAATGCAACTTCCAGATCACCATCACAAAATTGACCAACAGAAAATAGATTGTGACCAAGGCCTTCAACATAATAAACACGACTAATTTCGATATTCCCACTGACATAGTCCCCATAGCCCATAATTGCAGCGAAATGATCATTCCCGAATCTAACAGTACCAATGAACTTTGAGACAAAGTTTTTAAGCAGTTTGAGATTGCCTGTCATGTGTCGGGAGCATCCGCTATCAACAATCCAGAGAACAATTTGCACCACCTGCATCACATGAAAGAGACGATGATGGTACAAGGGTAAGGGTGGAACCCAAAGAAGTTGTGGGTTCCGTTGGGTTAGAAGCACACATGTTAACAATTTTAGGAATCCATTTAAAGCTATGTGTCCTTTGTAACCAACGTTGCCAATTCCAACTAGATTTAGCCTTCTTTAAATCAAATTCAGTTACAGTTGGCATGATCCTAGAGGTATTGTTCGCAACTACTGGGTTGACTATATCATTCTTAGAAACTACACAAGGCATACGTCCTAGCACAGATTTAGAAACATTAGTGGGCCTAGATTTTCTACCTAATGTACGTTTCTTAAGACGAGATAAAAGAGAATTTGCAACACATTTGGAATGATCACCAGATAACATACTTTTACGACAAAACACACATGAAGCATCAGCTTTTAAAACATTCAAAGGTTCATCATTCGTTACACATAGATTAGCATTACAATTTGCCGAATCATTATCTAAATCTAGTACAGGATGAGTCTTATTCAAATTCCTAGGGTGTACTTCTACTTCAGAGGTTTCTAGTGTCTCTCTTCTACGTTGCAAAATCCTATTCTTCCTTTTCATTCGTTTATGCTTGGATCTGCTAACGCTATGAGTGGCAACTATTCCAGTAGAAGTGGAAGGATCCAAATTAGACTTCTTAGTGTGTTGTGTTACGTTTGTTATGTCTAAAGAGTACATTCCTGGAGCAATTACATTAGTGTTGACAGATTTTCCTTTTTCAAGCTCACGTATTTTCTCTTTCAACTCAATCATAATGTGCATTTTATCTTGAATTTCACTGTCGAGTTTTCGGTTAGAATAAAAATATTCATCACGACTCTTTTGCCAAAAATCTATAACTTCTTGCAATTCTGCAATTTCCTTTTCATATCTCAAGATTTTACTTTTAAGTTCCTCGTTTTCGTTTTGAAAAGTTGTAGAATTTTTGAGACTTTGTAATTCCAGTTCGAAATCAAGACTTTGGTTTTGACACCATTCAAGCTTTTTGTTGAGTTGAGAAATCTCATTTGAAAGTTTGTTTTGCACATCATCGTTGTGTCTCAATTTGTTTAGACAACAACTCAACATCATCAAATTGATCATCAACAAGCATCGAAGTACCAGATTCATAAAGAGAATTCATAATCACAGAAATTATATCTGCACTAAGAACATGTTCCAAGAGTCAATCAGCATCTTTTTGTAGAAATTGATTTTGACGTTTTTGATTTAAAATCGCTTGTTCAGTTTCTTGAAACACGTTCAGGATGGTTTTGACTGCTTTGTTAAGTTCCTGTTCCCATCTTTTAGCATATGAATGCAATCGTTGAAGACTTGGAGTAAATTGAGTTTGTAACATTTCGCTTCTTTCTTTCGCAATAGGAGAAAGAAAGTTGGCAACAGTGAGTTCAGAATTCTTTTCGACAGCATATTCCAATGTTTGGATCTCATTTGTGAAATATTTATAGTACTGAAAGAGAGTAGAATCAGTTAACATGCTCAGTTTGTTTTGTAATTTGGTGTTTTTCTGAAGTGTTGTCTCTAAGCATGTTTCCTTATCTGCTTTTGCTTTGAAAAGATTGAGTTATTTTTTACAATGCTCAAGTTCTCTTGTTAATGCAACGTTTTTGTCTCTCAACTTTGCATTCAGTGCTTGACACTGAATATTTTGATTTTGGCTGGTCAAAAGCAACATTCTCCATTCTGCATCTGACTCAGACAAAAGCTCATGATGTTCAAGTTGATCATTGTTATCTTGAGCAGTGGATATAATTGTTTCATCAAATGTAACAACTAGGTTTATTGGATTATCATCAAATAACACCACTGTAGACATTTGATCAGTTATATGAGTAGATAACATAGAATCAGATTGAACAACTTGTGCAATGTCTGAGATAGAGTTAGATGGAGAACTACTGTCATGTATCAGGCATTGATAAGAATCACATGCTTGATACAGATCATCAGTGTCATAGATTGGACTGGAATCACTTACCTGGAATTCATGTGTGTCAGCCATTAAGAGTAAATCAACAGTTCCATGTGAGTTATCCATGACAGGAGAGGAAGTGGTAGAAATTCCTGATGATCTTCTAGATGTTGTTTCCACGTGAGTAGTATCATCTTCAAGCTTAACCAAATTTGTTGGTTGCGATTCAAGATAGCTCTGAAGAGTGATTTGTGGAGCAGGGAGGATACTTTTCATGAACTTCTTATGTAGACAAGACTGTAGAAGCTGATTCATTCGTAGGTCATTGTGTGTCTGATGTATGATTTCAAGATGTTTCCACATTTCATGAGCAGAAGCTGCAAAATCCAAGTGAGAGTAGATGGAATTTGGAAGACCTAGAGCGATGTACCAACTTGCTTGGTAGTCAGCAGCTTTTTGTTCTTTGTCATGGCCAGTCAAGGTGTCTTTGGTTTGTAGTTCAATGAAGCCTGTTGAGTCAGCAATGAATTTCATTTGATATGGTCCTTGAAGAATGGATTTCAGTACGAGATCAGCTTGTGGACGAACAGCAACCCCTTGTAAGAATCGTCGTTTCCAAGTAGTGTAGTTTCCATTAATCAACATAGGAGGATATGATTCATTACCAAAGTGTAGTACATGACGAGGGTCGGTACTGTGACGTGGAGTGTAAGGAGATTCTGAGTAAGGTAGTTGAGACATGATGAAATACTTGTGTGAAAATGGATCTTATAGAAGGTATAAGTGTTATGCCAATTCTCGAAAACTATCCCAAGTATGTTTCCAAAGTTTAAAATGTTGAAAATTTCGAAAAACAGTCAAGGTACCAAAGATTTCGAAAAAAGCAAAAGATTTCGAAAAAAAATTCAAAATTTCTCGAAAAAATGGTTTCTCGAGAAAAATTTTGGCAATGTTTCGAGAAATTTTACTGTAGCTGGAATTAGTAAAGTTCTCGAATATTATGAAAGGATTTCGAAAGTTTTCCAAGGATCTCGAAAATCAAAAGATTTCGATAAGCCAGAAAAGATCTCGAAAGTTCAAAATTTTCGAAAAATTCCACCAATTTTCGAGATTATACAATATCGAAAATATCCAACAAGTCGAAGTGTTTTCTTTCTTATACAAGAGAGAAAAGCACTGAGTAACCAACGAAAACACTTTAGGAGCAGTCACAAAAGATCTCGAAAGTTAGGGTTTAAAAGATTTCGAAAAAAGTACACTTTTTGGCAGATTTTGTTTTTGTTAAAGCAATCCAAAAACACGTTTTTATTCCAAGATTCTTGTACAACTAGCTTTAAAATGATGAAATCTTAAAGAAAGTTGCAAACTTGAACCACTTTTTGAAAATTTGAAAGTTTTCGAAAAATGGTACAAATTTGTACGAATCAAAATTTTGTGAAAAATTTGAAACTTTGTTGGTTGTTTGAGTTTATAACACAAGTTTTGATGTAAAAGATGTGATAAAAACACGAAACAAATAAGAAAGTTGCAAGCTTTTAACAAAATAACGAGTAAAAAAGGTTGTTTTTGGGTCGTTAAGAGCAAAAAACAAAAAATACACCTTCTTTTGGCGATTGATACCACTTGTTAGGTCACCATATTGTAAACATAAGTATAGATTTGGTAGAAATGAGATGAGAAATAGAGTTTGGTTGATTATAACAAATATGAAGAATAAAAGTGCAAGAGTTTCTTTAGTGTATTTAAATAACCAACAAGAAATAAGATAACATGAGTATCCTATTTATAGGAGAGGAGCTAGGGCAACACTCCCTTTCTCCTTCCTTATTCTAGACGTTGGGCTTTAAGGCCCATTGGACGTGTGATGGACTTCACACGTTTACATTCATTAGATAACTAACTTGGATAAATTTGGCAACCTATTACAAATGATGAAATAACCGAGACTTGACTAAAATGTAGAAAACTTAGGTTCTAACACTCTTGCATTGATTCAATCCAGTTGTCGTAGGTGAGAGCTTCTTTAATATTTTTCGGTTCTTCATGACAAACTGTTAGAGCATAAATGCAATGTTCTACATTGGAATGAAGTTTTTGTCTAGTCATAACTGGAGCTGTTGGATGACCAATAATGTTGACAATTGGATGGTCACGAGTCCAATGATGTGTTGAAGGGTGAGGGTTATGAAACTGCTGCATATTAGTTGGTTCCAAGTTGCGTGTTGACGACTCAGCAATATCAGAAAGGTTCGGAGTCGGTGCAAACGGATTGAAGAACGCATTTGGATCATAATTTGCAGGTTCGCGTACTTGTTGTTGGTTCAGATCTTCAGTTGGGTTGTCGGTGTTGGAAGCAGTTTGTTCTTCTATTGTTGGTGATTCAGTCGGGGGTGCATCGGGTGTTACTATTGTAGTTGTAGTAACTGTTTTATCAGGTACTTGAATATTATCAGGTTGAGCAGCGGAACTAGTGGATACATCAGGTGCACGTGTCTCAAATGAATCATCGAACAAAGGAGAAAACAATGTTTCCAATTCTTGACGAGTTAGTGACGACGGTTCTGCTGAAGAATCTGGAAAGTTTAGACGGTTGGTTGCGGGTCCTAAGCTGTTTTGCTCAGAAGCCATTTCTGTGAGCTCATCGAAATTAGCATGGATAGTCTCCTGAATCTCTCTAGTACGACGGTTGTAGATTCTAAAACCTTTGGAGTTTTCACAATATCCAATAAAGATACCAACGTCAGCCTTTGCCTTAAGCTTTCCAAGATCATCACGATCATTATTCGGATAACAAAGAGATCCAAATACATGAAAGTGTTGTATGTTGGGCTTTCGTTTGTGAACAATTTCATACGGTGTGACTTTGTGACGTTTATTGATCATACAACGATTTTGGGTGTAACATGCGGTAGAGACGGCTTCTGCCCAAAGATAATCTGGTAATTGAGCATTAATGAGCATCGTTCGTGCGGCTTCCACTAACGTCCTGTTGCGTCTTTCGACCACTCCATTTTGTTCGGGAGTCCGTGCAATTGATGTTTGATGTTCAATTCCAACTTTCTCAAAGTATGCACGAAGAGTTTGATTCTTGAATTCAGTTCCATTATCTGTTCTTACAATTCTTACTGTGTTGCGAAGTTGAACCTGAATTTTCGTGAGAAAGGTGATTATCATTGATGGAGCTTGATCTTTGCTTCGAAGAAAGTAGACCCAAGTCCATTTGGAGAAGTCATCGACTATCACAAGTATGTATCGTTTCCCATTAATCGTTTGTACTCGCATTGGTCCACATAAATCCATATGAAGAAGTTGAAGAACATGATCAGTGCTCGGTTCTGGTTTGGTGGTGAGGTGTGCACGTTTGCTCTTTCCTTGTTCACAAGCGGGACATAGGTGATCTTTTGCATATCGGAACCTTGGAAGACCGTCAACTAGTTTATGGCGAGCAAGATCAGTCATAGTACGGAAGTTGAGATGTGACATGCGTTGGTGCCATAACCAAGATTTTGTCGATTCAGCCTTTGAAAGTAGACAAATGGGAGAGGAAGCGGTCATGTCGGACATTGAAATTGTATATAGACTGTTTCCACGTGTGCTGGACATGAGATCATTTCCTTGTAGATCACGAACAAAGCATGTTCTCTCCCTGAATGCAACTTCCAGATCACCATCACAAAATTGACCAACTGAAAATAGATTGTGACCAAGGCCTTCGACATAGTAAACACGAGTAATTTCGATATTCCCACTGATATAGTCCCCATAGCCCATTATTGCAGCGAAATGATCATTCCCGAATCTGACAGTACCAATGAACTTTGAGACAAAGTTTTTTAACAGTTTAAGATTGCCTGTCATGTGTCGGGAGCATCCGCTATCAACAATCCAGAGAACAATTTGCACCACCTACATCACATGAAAGAGACGACGATGGTACAATGGTAAGGGTGGAACCCGAAGAAGTTGTGGGTTCCGTTGGGTTAGAAGCACACATGTTAACAATTTTAGGAATCCATTTAAAGTAGTGTGTCCTTTGTAACCAACGTTGCCAATTCCAACTAGATTTAGCCTTCTTTATATCAAATTCAATGACAGTTGGCATGATCCTAGAGGTATTGTTCGCAACTACTGGGTTGACTATATCATTCTTAGAAACTACACAAGGCATACGTCCTAGCACAGATTTAGAAGCATTAGTGGGCCTAGATTTTCTGCCTAATGTACGTTTCTTAAGACGAGATAAAAGAGAATTTGCAACACATTTAGAATGATCACCAGATAACATACTATTACGACAAAACACACATGAAGCATCAACTTTTAAAACATTCAAAGGTTCATCATTCGTTACATATAGATTAGGATTACAAATTGCCAAATCAGTATCTAAATATAGTGCAGGATGAGTCTTATTCAAAGTCCTAGGGTGTTCTTCTACTTCAGTGGCTTCTAGTGTCTCTCTTCTACGTTGCAAAATCCTATTATTCCTTTTCATTCGTTTATGCTTGGATCTGCTAACGCTATGAGTGGCAACTATTCCTGCAGAAGTGGAAGGATCCAAATTAGACTTCTTAGTGTGTTGTGCTACGTTTGTTATGCCTAATGAGTACATTCCTGGAGCAATTACATTAGTGTTGACAGATTTTCCTTTTTCAAGCATACGTATTTTCTCTTTCAACTCAATGATAATGTGCATTTTATCTTGAATTTCACTGTCGAGTTTTCGGTTAGAATAAAAATATTCATCACGACTCTTTTGCCAAAAATCTGTAACTTCTTGCAATTCTGCAATTTCCTTTTCATATCTCGAGATTTTACTTTTAAGTTCCTCGTTTTCGTTTTGAAAAGTTGTAGAAGTTTGGAGACTTTGTAATTCCAGTTCTAAATCAATACTTTGGTTTTGACACCATTCAAGCTTTTTGTTGAGTTGAGAAATCTCATTTGAAAGTTTGTTTTGCACATCATCATTGTGTTTTCGGAGATTAACGTTTTCATCTTTTAATGTCTCAATTTGTTTAGATAACAACTCAACATCATCACAGTGATCATCAACAAGCATAGAAGTACCAGATTCATAAAGAGAATTCATAATCACAGAAATTATATCAGCACTAAGAACATGTTCCAAGAGTCGATCAGCTTCTTTTTGTAAAGATTGATTTTGACGTTTTTGATTTAAAATCGCTTGTTCAGTTTCTTGAAACACATTAATGATGGTTTTGACTTCCTTGTTTAGTTCCTGTTCCCATCTCTTAGCAGATGAATGCAAATGTTGAAGACTTGGAGTAAATTGAGTTTGTAACATTTCCCTTCTTTTTTTCGCAACAGGAGAAAGAAAGTTGGCAACAGTGAGTTCAGAATTCTTTTCAACAGCATATTCCAATGATTGGATCTCAATTGTGAAATATTTATAGTACTGAAAGAAAGTAGAATCAGTTAACATTCTTAGTTTGTTTTGTAACTCGGTGTTTTTCTGAAGTGTTGTCTCTAAGCATGTTTCCTTATCTGCTTTTGCTTTGAAAAAATTGAGTTGTATTTTACAATTCTCAAGTGCTCTTGTTAATGCAACGTTTTTGTCCCTCAACTTTGCATTCAGTGCTTGACATTGAATATTTTGATTTTGGCTGGTCAAAAGTAACATTCTCCATTCTGCATCTGAATCAGACAAAAGCTCATGTTGTTCAAGTTGATCATTGTTATCTTGAGCAGTGGATATAATTGTTTCATCAAATGTAACAACTGGGTTTATTGGATTATCATCAAATAACACCACTGTGGACATTTGATCAGTTACATGAGTAGATAACATAGAATCAGATTGAACAGCTTGTGCAATGTCTGAGATAGAGTTAGACGGAGAGCCACTGTCATGTATCAGGCATGGATAAGAATCATATGCTTGATACAGAGCATGAGTGTCATAGATTGGACAGGAATCACTTACCTAGAGTTCATGTGTGTCAGCCATTAAGAGCATATCAACAGTTCCATGTGAGTTATCCATGACAGGAGAGGAAATGTTAGACATTCTTGTTGATTTTCCAGATGTTGTTTCCACGTGAGTAGTATCATCTTCAAGCTTAACCAAATTTGTCAGTCGCGATTCGAGATAGCTCTGAAGAGTGATTTGTGGAGCAGGGAGGATACTTTTCATGAACTTCTTATGGAGACAAGACTGTAGAAGCTGATTCATTCGTAGGTCATTGTGTGGCTGATGCATGATTTCAAGATGTTTCCATATTTCATGAGCACAAGCTTCAAAGTCCAAGTTAGAGTAGATGGAATTTGGAAGACCTAGAGTGATGTACCAACTTGCTTGGTAGTCAGCAGCATGTTGGTCTTTGTCATGGCCAGTCAAGGTGTCTTTGGTTTGTAGTTCAATGAAGCCTATTGAGTCAGCAATGAATTTCATTTGATATGGTCCTTGAAGAATGGATTTCAGTATGAGATCAGCTTGTGGACGAACAGCAACCCATTGTAAGAATCGTCGTTTCCAAGTAGTGTAGTTTCCATTAATTAACATAGGAGGATATGATTCATTACCAAAGTGTAGTACATGACGAGGTGTCACACCCCCAAAAATGGTTTGCAGCGGAAAGTAATGTCTTTGGGGTGCAACTCAATTGGTGCCACAACACAAGTGTAAAGAACAGTTTTCATCTTCAATCATTTAGAATAAAATAGTATAACAAAAGTGTTGAATTACATTGTTAAAAGTTGTACGGAATTAGGCCCTTAAAAATAGAATGTAGAACGGTCCCATATGAATATCAGAGTCTTCTATGACCATGCCATGCCCTGCCAAAACCTCCAGTAGCGTGCCATTGAATAAACCTGAAAATACATGCTAAAGTGTCAACACGAGGTTGGTGAGTTCATAGAGTTTAGTGAGAAAGAATTACATTATGATGAAGATTTCCCAGCGAAGGCATTGTAAATCCACCCG
>LBNU01029443.1:1301-13640 GCA_014162995.1 Artemisia annua
AAAAAAAAGAAAAAAAAGTTAACAAGGGGACATAAGCTTGTATAAGCTGCTATATATCCCTTGCATTAAGCTCATATAAGCTTACCTATGCTTACTATGAGCTCACTTTAGTTACAACTAGTCATCCTACTAAATCAGAAGGTTTCAAGGTACGTTTCCTTTTATTTCAGTTAAATTCTGCATTTTAGCTTAGTTTCTGTCTTTAATCTGCTTAGTCTAGTATAAGTTAGTTGTTAGAATCTTAGTTTGTGCCTATAGTGAGCTTTTGCATGTTCTAGTTAATGCTTGTGATCTTACTGCCATTTAATAGTACAATTTGCATAAGTGTGTTCTTAATGTTCTCTGTCCAATCTTAAGGTTCCAGTAGCTTTTAATATAGTTAGGTTACTTAGACTGATCATTAGTTGGTGGTTCTAGGCTAAAAATCTTAAAAACATAGAGCAACTAGTAGATTAAGGGGTGTTTGGGTCAGGGTGTTAATTGGTGATTTAGATAGTTTACTGTTATTGTTCTTGCACAAGTAGGTTGCATTAGGTAAATTTAAGTTAGTCATATCATAAAATAGGTAGGTTTTAGGCAAAAAGTCAAATATTGCTCAAATCTCTAGCTTCTATGTACTGTTGCTGCCATATGCTTGCAATTTGACAGCAATAGCTTGCATCTAGGTTAAACAAGTCATAAAACATCTTAATATTACATTTAGGATCAGATTTGATAAGTAGAATTTCATTAAAGTCAAATTAGTTGAATAACTAAAAAGTCAAAGTAGGGTAAAAAAACTGCTCAAGGCTGCTGTTCTTGGGGTAATTTAGGATATCAATAGGGTTAATTAGGACTTGAATTTGTTTCTGGGGTTAGATCACCTAGCATACTTAACATATAATCACTTTTAGCCATTACTAAACACAATTGATAGGTAAAATTTGATCCACAAATCTGTCCCAACTCTGTTAACCTATTATGACAGTTGCTACAGTAGCTGTAACTAGGGCTTAATTAGGGTTCAATTGGTGTCTAGAAATTAGGGCTTTTAGGATTTTACGGTTCTCTGGTAGTTTAACTAGGTTTTGCCCCCTTTAGGTTTCACTTAATAGCTTATTAGGGTGCTTATTTGTAGGGTCTAAATAGGGTGTTCAAGCTAGTTTCTGCCCAAAGTGCTTAAGTGTTCTCTAGCTCATTCCTAGTACTTTTCTTGCTGCATTAAGTGGATTTAGGGTTGAATGAGTTGTTTGAACCTTCTGTAAGCCTTGTGTGCCATATAGTGCTTAATTCCTTAAAAATAAGCCATTACCAAACTGCTTATTGTGTCCAAAATAGCTTATTAGGTTTAGTTTTTAAGAAATTTTATTTTTCCTAGGTTTTTAATAAAATTTTAGATTTCCCTGAAAAATTTCATAATTTTCCTAAGTCATTTAGTATTTATTTTAATTAAAACTAGCTTTAAAGTATTTTTAAATCCTTTTTAATTAATAATAATTCATAAAAAAAATCAAAAAAATATTTTTCTGTTTTAAAATTATTATTAGGTTATTTTAGAATTATAAAAATTAAATTTTTATTTTTCTAGCTTTATTTCATAATAAATATTATTTTAGTATAATTAAATAGTTAAAAGAAGTTTTTAATTAATAATAATTAAATAAAAAGCAAAAAAAATATTTTTCTTTTTCCCAAAATTTTCTTTTGTCTTTTAGAACATAGGAAAATCATTTTCATCCCCGTAGAATTAGTGTAGCTTTAAATTTAATTTTTATTTTGCGCGCTCGCGTTTATTTTGTGTTTTAATTACGTTTTAGGGTTTTAATTACGTGTTAGGATTACGTGCTTTCTTCATTGTGCATTTTCTTTTCTCGTAGTGTAATTTAGCTTAGGGTTCCCCATAAACTCCTCACATTCACCTCACGACTCACGATCACGAACCAACGAGCTCCATTCAGCCTTCGTTGGGAAATACGACCCGGGGATACATATTTACCGGTGCTATCCTCGGAAGATATACTACTATATATATACTATATATATATATATATATATATATATATATATATATATTGTTGTTGTTGTATCAGATTTGCTTGAGAATGGCTTTGGGTCATCATTGTTTGTAGCCTAACTCCATAAACATCACAAAAGTTATATCACGATAAGGATTGGTGTGGTACTTATGGTCATGATTCTTATAAATGTATATCTAACCGTGGTAATCTAAGATGACATCTTATAGTAGCACAATCATTGTCATAAAGTAGGTCTATAATTTGTTGGATCATTTCGCAAAACATGGAAGACAATTACAAATGTCCTTTTAGAGTCTACTATCTGAGACTCTTAGTTTGGTGATACAATGATTGAAAACTACAAATGGAAGGCTAGTATAAGCATTGTCTGCTGTTTTCCTGGGTGAGTCCTTGATAGTGATATTGTTAGCATTAAAAATATTTATAGAAAGTGATGGTCGTTCTCATCGTTTAAATTTAGTGTGTCGTGTAGGTAGAAATAGTAATATTGGGCGTTTGGACTTAATTAATCTAATTGGTTACTAGTTAAGTAACAAGCCTTGTAAAATCATGTAATAGTCCAAGTCCAAGCCCAAGCCCAATGAAAGCCCATCTAGTCCAAAGATGGAAGTATATAAGGCACCTTACCTCTCATTTGTAAGGTGTGCTTGTGTGTGTAAGTGTGTGTTTTATATATGATATTCTCTCTTCATCTTACTACTTTCTCTCTCTAGAAAACACATACATATCATCACCAAGTTACCATCTTTCTCATCTCATGTGATTCATATTTGTGATAAAGTTGATAGTTTTACGGTCTTACAAGTGGTATCAATCGCCATACAATGATTTAGGAGTGTTTTTGTGTGTGTTTTTTCGTATTTCTTAAGCTTACCTCACGTTCAAATTTAAAAAGTTTGCATCTTTATTGTTTTTTTTTGTGTTTTTAACACTCTTTTGCTTTAAACTTGTGTTCTAAACATTTCCAAACAAAAAAGTTTCAACCTTTTTGAAAATCAATAGCTTAAAAAATTCGTTCTAAATTTTGTACTTGTTTTCGAAAAATTCAAAATTTTCAAAAAAAAAATTATCAAGTTTTCAACTTTCTTGAAGTTTAGGTGTTTTTAAGCATAGAAGTACAAATTTCTTGGATTCAAAACGTGTTTTCGAAGTGCTTTTAGCTTAATCATTTTCAACCAAAAGTTGTACTATCTTTCGAAATCTCAAGACCCTATTCTATCGAGATCCCTTGACCCTAAAGTATCGAGATCCTATGACCCTAATTTATCGAGATCATCACTTGTTGTTCTTCAAGCACTTTCGTGGATTACTCAGTGGTCTCTATCTTGTATAAGGTAGATATATCACTTCGACTTTGGATAACTATCTAAATTGTATAATCTAGATAAGTTCTTGAATTATTTCGATAAACAAAAAGCTATCGAGAACCTTTGCTACATTTTTATCGAGAACCTTGCAACTCTATCGAGATCACTTGCCCAAAGTTATCGAGATCACTTGCAAAATTATCGAGAAAAAATTCACCCAAAGTTATCGAGATCTTTTATTCCATTTTATCGAGATCTTTTTCTAACATTATCGAGAACTTGAAAGTTATCGAGATCTTGGGTCTTTTATCGAGAACTTGGTTAATTTGTCGAGAACTTGGGAATTTGGTTGATTTTCGACGACTAAACTTCAAACGGCTATAACTTTTGATCCGTAACTCCGTTTTGGACGAAATACCTGTCAAAACGACCGTGAGATCGAGGAGAACGACACGTTGAATGATCTAAAGATGATTCAACCCAACCTTCAAGGTCTAAATCCTCTCCGAGAAGAAGTTATTGAGGTTACAAGTTTTTAGAACCGATTTTCACCTCAAACCATACACCAAACTCAACTCCTATTTCGTTGGAACGATCCTAAATCAACTTTATCATTCAGAACTTAATCAATGGCAACTCAACAAGACATTCATGCCGCCGGTGCTGAAAACCGACCTCCCATGCTTTCAAAGGGTGGTTATTCACAATGGGCTAGTAGAATGTTACGATATCTTAAGAGCAAAACGAATGGAAATCTTCTGGTTAATTCTGTTTTGCACGGTCCTTTCAAACCAAGAGAAATACTAGACCCTGGTGATCCGAATGGAACCCCCCCAGTACCACCTTTCCACAGACTTCAGAATGAGACTGACTACACCGAAGAAGATCGACAACAAATCATTGCTGATGATCAAGCATTTCACCTTGTTGTTCTTGGTCTACCAGAATCGACTTATGCTACAGTGGATAGTGAAGAAAGTGCTCATGCAGTCTGGGAAAGAGTTAAGAAGCTTATGTATGGAACGGATATCGGGAAACAAGAAATGGAAACACAATTGCTTAAGGAACTTCGCAAGTTCACTTCAATTCCTGGTGAATCCATAGAGTCGTATTATCTCAGATTCTGCAAGATCATGAATGATTTGTCAAGGCACAACCTCACTCAGACAAACATTGCTAACAACACAGTCTTTCTGAATGAGCTACAACCAGAATGGGGAAGATACGTCACCATTGTTTATCAGACGAAGAATTTGCATGATGTTACTTATGATCAGTTGTACGATTTCTTGAAGCAGAATCAGGCAGAGGCAAATGAAGTGAGAGCTGAGATGCTTGCTAAGAAACATGATCCTCTAGCACTTATTGCTAATACACCATCACCTTCATCAGTAAACACACCATATCAACCATCATCATCATCTTCCACTCACAACTACATGCAACAACAATACATTCCACAACAAACTGCTGCAATCCCACAACAACAATTCTACCCACAACAACAACAACAAGTCATTCCACAACAACCATATCCATACTTCCCAGAACCAGAGTTCACTGACAGTGATGATTCTACTGATGCTTTGACACAAGCACTTGCTTTTCTGACAAAAGCAGTCCAAGGACGCTATTCCACACCAACCAACAACAACCAACGAATTTCAACGAACACTCGTAATAGGCAGATTGTGCAACCGAGGTTCAACATGGGCAATGACGGGCCAATGGTTGGAGGTATGGGGAATCAGCAAGGATATGCTCCGGGCTATAACATGGGTAATCAGAATAGGCAGAATCAGAACAGGCAGAATCAGATGGGTCAGTATGCAGGGAATCAGATGGGGCAAGTTGTTGGTAATCAGAGGGGTCAGAATGTTGGTATTCAGGGTAATCAGTTTGGTAATGTTGGGAATCAGGGTAATCAGTATGGAAATGTTGCAGCACAAGTTGGTGGGAATTATGGAAATGTGAATGGGAATCAGCAGAATGTGATTAAGTGTTTCAATTGCCAAGGTGTCGGTCATATGGCGAGGAACTGTCCTACTAAGCCTCAAAGGAAGACTTCAGAATTTTTGCAGAAAGCATTGATGCTCGTACAAAAGGAAGAGGCAGGATTCCAGTTGAACGCCGAGGAGCATGATTTCATGGCATTGATGGATGATATGGAGGACAGAGAGGAAGTGAATGCAAACTGCATCTTCATGGCTAATCTTCAGGAAGCTAAGTACGATACAGATTCTGAGACACCTCCTGTTTATGATGCCAACGTAGTTTCTGAGGTACACAACTTCGATCATGACAACAATAATGATATATGTGATATGTCTAATCATGAGGAACAGCATTCTGAGACACAAGCACCTATTTATGATACATATCAGGAAACGCCGAATAATAGCAATATTGATTCGACGACTCCCGACATGAATCATAATGGAGGCTCAGTTTCACAGCATGCTGAGACTGATGAGGAAACACGTGCTTTATTTGAAACATTATTGAATAATTGTACTATCGAAGTTGAGAAAGTGAAAAAGGTCAATCGCGATGTTAAGGCCGCGAATGAGATATTGACCACTGAGCTTGAGAGATACAAGGCCAAAGAAAAAAGTTTTCTAAATGATAAAAAACGCGAGTCTGAATTTGAAATTGGTTATAAGAAAATACTTGTTAAAGATAGAGAATTGCAATGCAAATATGATACTCTTGAAGTCACTTCAATGAAAACAATTAAATCTTTAAAACAAGAGATTTCTGATTTAACAAACCAACTTTCAAAACAAAAATCAGCTTATGCCAATCTTGAAAAAGAACGGGATGAGTTGAAAAAAGACTTTGCAAAGAAAGAAGATAAACTTTTGGAAGAAATCATAGAGTCAGAACACAAGATTGCTAAACTTGAAGATTTGTTGGTTAAAAAGGGTCAATCAGCTCAAACGATTCACATGATTTCTAATCAGACCGATCCGTTTTACCACACAAAATACAAAATGGCTCTAGGGAACAAAACACCTTGTAATCTCAAGAAAGCTCAGCAAGAACAGAATGTGATTTACAATGCTAATGTGATATATGAGAAACATGATCCTCCTTATGTGCGTGATTCTGATGATACTATACAACTTGCGGAGGAGAGTCAACATAAAATGAAACAAAAGAATCCTAATTTAAAACCAATTGATTACGAGAAATGGAACAAAATCAATGGAATCACTTTTGTCCCTCAAAAACAAACACAAACTGTTTCCAAAAAATTCACTTTCAAACAAATGCTTTCAAAACCTGTAGCTGTTTCCAAATCTCTTTCAAATATTGAACAGATGTCTTCAAACAACACTTTTAACACAAGTGATGCAAGGGGATATCTTGATGATCTCAAAACCAGAGTTGGAACACTTCAGAGGACTTTAGAATCTAAAACGAAAACAAATGAGAAAAATTGGAACTCAACAGTCCATTTACAAGTGAAAAAGATTCTTGAAAGTGATATTGCTCCACAACTCACTGCTGTGAATGCAAGAGTGATTCATTTTGAACAAGCGTTTTTGAAAGAAACAGCTGACTTTGTTACGGATCACAAATCCCTAGTAAAGCAGGCAAATGAATCTTTTGAGAAAATAAGTGTTTTGGAAAAGTTAAATGACTCTCTCTTCGAAGCTGTGATGTCTACTGATATTATGTCTCTCATATTGCAAATATATTCTGTTGAAGATGACGAACGACTTCGAGCTGAGACCTCCGCACTTGTTTCAAAATATGAAAATGCTCTTATTAAACTTGAAAAAGAAAACGTGTCATATTTTAAACAACTTGATCGAAAAAAGGAAGAATGCAAGTATGACAAATTGTCGTATGAGCGTGATTTCAAGAAGTTGCAAGAGCAAAATGATCTTTTGAGGTCTCAGCTTGAAAGTTTAAAAGGAAAGGGTGTGGAAACTAAGCTTGAAAAACCAAAGACTTCGGAGAAACCAAACGCTTTTAATCCGGTTGTAAAACCAAAAATGTCAATTTCTCGGTTTGCTCCAAAAGTCGATGTGAACAAAGATTTATCAAAAACAGTCACTCCATCACCTTTGTCCAAATGTAATGAAAAAGAAAAATGTGCTGAGAAAGGAAAAGCGGTTGTCGAAACACCAAAAGTTTTAGCCCCTGGTCTGTTTAGGATTAGTCCCACTACTGCGTGTGCCTCTACATCTAGGACAAGCGAAAAATGTGTAAAGGATAATTCTAAAGAGTCTAAGGATACTAAATGCGACAACAAAATAAATTCTAATGAGTGTGCCTTACCTTCTACAGGAGTAGCAAGCACATCTAGGAGCAGCAGACTAAAGCCTAGAAGCAATACAAGGAACAATAGAGTCTCGCCTGTCTCTAAGAGTAGTTGCAAGAATAAAATGGAAGAAGTAGAAGAACACCCTAGGAATTTATCGCTTTGTAATAAGAAACATAGTTCATCTGAATGTAATGTTGATCGTACTGTTTTGAATGCATGTAATGACTCTCTTTGCTTAACGTGCATGAAATGCTTAATTAATGATGTTCATGATGAATGTGTTTCTAAGTATGTGAATGAGATGCTTGAACAGAATGATGCTTTAGATAAATCTAGTGCGAGATCTAGATACTTTGGTAAACTAATTAAAAAGATTAGGTATCCCACAAGTAATAAAATGCCTAGAGATTATCTTAAGTACTGTGCATGGAAACCAACGGGTAGAGAATTCACTCTTAAGGATGGTAAATTGATAGTGGTTCAATCTGAACAAACAGAAACCTTCTATGAGTGTGACAATGCTTTTACCTCTAACCCCATGGAACCTAATTCGAAACGGTTTCCAAATACAAAATCTTCTGTTCTACGCAGGTTATCGAAATTTGTCTTTGGATCGTCGACTCGGGTTGCTCCAAGCACATGACCGGGAATTTGAAGCTGCTGATCAACTTTGTTTGGAAGTTCATGGGAACTGTACGTTTTGGAAATGATCACATTGCAGCTATTTCGGGTTATGGAGATCTTCAGTTTGGAAATTACTTAATCACTCGGGTTTACTATGTCGAAGGGTTGGGACACAACTTGTTTTCAGTCGGGCAGTTTTGTGATGCAGATTTAGAGGTTGCTTTTAGAAGAAACACGGTTTTTGTTCGAAATTTGGTTGGAAAAGATCTTTTAATCGGAAATCGCGACACTAACCTTTATGCTATCGACATCAATCAAATGGCCTCTACATCACCAATTTGTCTTATGACAAGAGCATCAGAAACAAAGTCTTGGTTGTGGCATCGACGTTTATCCCATCTCAATTTCGACACGATCAACAAATTGGCCAAAGACAACATCGTCAACGGACTCCCAAAGCTCAAATACACCAAAGAACACTTATGTCCATCTTGCGAACAAGGTAAGAGCAAAAGAGCAACATACAAACCAAAAACCGTACCTAGTTCGGAAGCAAGGTTACACTTGTTACACATGGACTTATGTGGCCCGATGAGAGTTGAAAGTATCAATGGGAAGAAGTATATTCTTGTTATCGTCGATGATTATTCAAGATATACATGGGTGAAGTTTTTGAGATCAAAAGATGAAGCACCTAGCACCATCATCACCTTTCTGAAGCGTATTCAAGTTCTACTTCAAGCTCCAGTAAGGATTGTAAGAACAGATAACGGCACAGAATTCACAAATCAGGAGTTAAGAACGTATTTTGAAGATGTTGGAATTACACATCAAACATCGGTTGTTAGAACTCCACAGCAGAACGGGGTAGTTGAAAGAAGAAATAGAACTCTTGTGGAAGCTGCTCGTACTATGCTGATTTATTCTAGTGCACCGCTATTCTTATGGGCTGATGCTGTCGCTACTGCATGTTTCACTCAAAACCGATCCTTAATCCATCCCAGATTCAACAAAACACCTTATGAGCTTGTGAACGGTCGAAAACCAGATATCTCTTATCTTCACGTGTTTGGCGCTTTGTGCTATCCGACGAACGACAGAGAAGATCTTGGTAAATTGAAAGCTAAGGGTGATATTGGAATCTTCATTGGTTACTCAGAAAATTCGAGGGCATTCAGGGTGTATGTTAGAAGAACTAAGAGGATAATGGAGACGATGAATGTGAAATTTGACGAGATTTCACAAATGGCTTCTGAGAGACTCACTCTAGAACCCGCGCTTAATCCAATGGCTTCTAATCATTCCGGATTAGGACCCGAACCTAACAGAAAGACTTCTGGACATATCAGTTCAGGACTCGTACCTAATGGAGCTCAGTCAACTATACCAGATAAACCAACAAATCAAGAACTGGAAAATTTCTTCGAGTTAATGTTTGATGAATACTATGGTGGAACTTCGACAAATGCATCTTCACATCATTCCGCTGCACCCGCTCAACATCAACAACCACCACCACCACAAACACAAGATGCATCAACAACCGTCGAAACTCAAGCACCAACTCCCTCAACATCATCATCAACATCTACTCCAGCATCTCCAGTGATTGAAATTGTTCTACCAAGAGTTGATGAGCAAAACCAAAATTCAACTTTTCAAGGAGAATCTTCACAACAAAATGCTACGTTAGACGAAGAAGAAGAAGTTTTTGAAAACCCGTTTGCTTCTGAATCTGAATCATCTTCTTCGAGGTTACATGAACCATCTAACACGCATATGTTGAATTCAAGGTACCCTTCTACACTCAAATGGACTAAAGACCATCCAATCGAACATGTCATTGGTGAACCATCCAGGCCAGTTCAGACGAGGAGACAACTTGCCACCGATCTCGAATTATGTATCTACATCTGTGCTTTAAGTTTGAAAGAACCTAAGAACATTCGAGAGGCAATGGCAGAATACCCGTGGATTGAAGCGATGCAGGATGAAATTCTTTCATACAATTTACACGATAGTTGGGAACTTGTACCTCGACCACTTGAGAAACGTGTTTTTGATCTTAAATGGTTGTGGAAGAACAAATTGGATGAAGAAATGACTGTAATCCGCAACAAAGCTCGTCTTGTGGCTAAAGGATATCCGCAAGAAGAAGGGATAGATTTCGAAGAATCATTCGCGCCCGTTGCTAGACTTGAAGCAGTCAGGATTTTCTTAGCTTATGCCGCTCACAAAAACATCACCGTCTATCAGATGGACATTAAGACTGCGTTCTTGAATGGAACTTTGAAAGAGGAAGTGTATGTGACGCAGCCAGAGGGATTCGTCGACAAAGAACATCCAGACTACGTCTACAGGCTTAAGAAAGCCATTTATGGTTTGAAACAGGCTCCAAGGGCGTGGTATGACGAACTGTCTTCTTTCTTGCTGAAAAACAATTTCACCACAGGAACGGTTGATAAAACTTTGTTTACTAAAAAACACAAAGATGACATCTTAATTGTTCAAATTTATGTCGATGACATCATCTTTGGATCAACCAATCCTAATCTTTCAAAACAATTTGAAAATCTCATGAAAAGCAAATTTGAAATGTCCATGATGGGAGAACTAAAATTCTTTCTTGGTTTACAAGTACATCAGTCCCCTAGTGGTATTTTTATCAATCAAGCTAAATATACAATTGAGATTTTAAAGAAACATGGCATGGAAGATTGTGACTCTGTTGGTACTCCAATGGTCACTTCACCGAAAATTGGTGCTGATTTATTCGGGAAACCCATAGATCCGAAGAAATATCGGAGTATGATTGGTTCTCTCATGTACTTAACTGCTAGTCGACCAGATATTCAATTTGCTGTTTGTCTCTTAGCACGGTTTCAGGCAAAGCCTACCGAACTTCACCTCAAAGAGGTTAAACGGATCTTTCGGTATCTTCGAAGAACCATTAACATGGGACTTTGGTATCCGAAGGATTCGGGGTTTAATCTAACAGCATTTTCAGATGCCGACCATGCAGGTGATCAAGTTACAGCAAAAAGTACATCAGGTGGAGCACAATTTTTGGGTGAAAAACTGGTCAGCTGGTCGTCTAAGAAACAGGATTGCATCGCACTGTCAACCGCGGAAGCCGAGTATGTGTCTCTATCTGCGTGTTGTGCCCAAGTTCTATGGATGCGGACACAGCTCACAGATTATGGTTTTCATTTCGATCACATTCCTATGTACTGTGACTCGAAAAGTGCCATAGCCATCTCGTGCAACCCCGTGCATCATTCTAAGACGAAGCACATTAGAGTCCGCTACCACTTCATAAAAGAGCACGTAGAAGAGGGTACAGTTGAAATTCATTCCGTTAAGACGGATTACCAACTCGCCGATCTATTTACTAAAGCCCTTCCAAAAGAAAGGTTTGACGAATTAGTTCGACGAATTGGCATGCGAAGCCTAACCCCTGAGGAGTTAGAACGTCTTCTCGAAACTTCTTGAAATATCTTTCAAAACCGCTTCGCTGTAAATATTTTTGAAAAAGAAAATACAAAATTTGAAAAACCAACAAANGCCGATCTATTTACTAAAGCCCTTCCAAAAGAAAGGTTTGACGAATTAGTTCGACGAATTGGCATGCGAAGCCTAACCCCTGAGGAGTTAGAACGTCTTCTCGAAACTTCTTGAAATATCTTTCAAAACCGCTTCGCTGTAAATATTTTTGAAAAAGAAAATACAAAATTTGAAAAACCAACAAAAACAAAATACAAAACTAGAAAATTTCAAAAATACAAAAATAATATAAATCCAAAAAATCCAAAAATATTCTTCTCACGACATGTCTCTCGTATAATCGATATTATGTACGTTTCTAGAAATGCCATTCAACAATGACACGGATATGTACATATGCTTGAGCGAGAGTTCATTTATAATGTTTTCTAAAACATGTCATTTCTCAAATTTTTCTTAACAATGGCTTTCGTATACATCAGTACGAAACCCGCACTTCAATGATGACTTCTGATTATTTCAGATCAGGACTCGAACGTTCAAAACCGAAATTCTTTTCAAAAAAGTTCGAGTATAAACAAACGAAAAGATTTCAAGCAAAAACTCGTTT
>LBNU01029444.1:20516-35099 GCA_014162995.1 Artemisia annua
AGTCGGCAACAATCGGTTCAGAAGAAGGAGTGGGATTGCCACTTGAAGAATATTGTGAAAAACCGAGTATCTCTTGAGAATACTCATCAGAAACTTCATCAATGACATCGATTTTGTTGATGGTCATGCAATCATCGGTGGAGGAATATCTTGCTGTTTGGTCTAGGTTAAACGTGATTGCTTCATGACCATCTCGCAAGGTAATCTCTTCGTCGTACACATCAATCAAAGCACGGCCCGTCTTGAGGAAACCTCTTCCGAGAATGAGAGGAACCCTTGGATCGGGATCAAAATCGACAACAATAAAATCAGCCGGAAAGTGAAATTTTCCCACATTGACGATGACATCCTCGGCTATGCCTTTAGGACGAGAGGTAGAACGGTCGGCAAGCTCGAGTGTCATACGTGTAGGAGTCAAAGCGGGTAAAGACAACTTCTGCCAGACGGATAACGGCATAAGGTTAATGCTAGCACCTAAATCGGCTAAAGCGAAGCATTGAACCATTCCGAGAAAATTAAATGGAATCAAGAACTTGCCGGGGTCTTCAAGCTTTTCGGGAAGCTTCTTAAGGAGCACCGCCGAGCAATTCGCATTCAAGGGCGTAGTCGACATTTCATACAATTTATCTTTATTATTCAACAAATTTTAAGCATTGATGAAAACTTTGGGATTAACACAACAGCATCAACAAGACTCAAATCAAAGCGAATGTCTTGAAACATCTTAAAAAACTTTTCCTTTATTATGTCATTTTTATCTTGACGTTTTTGCTCATTTAGACGAAAAGGATAAGGAAGATTAGTTTTAACTGGTTCATCTTGTTCAAAAACAATTTTCTCTTTTCCTTTAGTCACATTAGCATTTTCATTTGAAACTTTTTCTTTTTCTTTTGACACATTTACATTTTCTTTGATCGGTTGAACCACTGGAGGTTGGATGTTTTCGGTCCTTCCATTGTTAGTAGGAAGTTCCGTATCCTTTGTCGCCTCGGTCTCACGGTCGACCACCTTAGGAGGTAAAGAAAACGAGGTAGTCGGAACCGTGGGTCCTTCGTACGAAACACCACTTCGAGTAGTAATTGCTTTCAAGTCACCACGTGGGTTATGAATCGTATTACTTGGAAGAGAACTCGACGATGACGGTTGATTCATTTGAATGAAAGTGCTCATCATTTGTTTAAGTTCATTAGTGTGTTGAGATATGGTCGTGTCGATCTCTTTCTTAAGTTCAACCTTCATGTTGTGGATTTGGTTTTGCATTGCTCACATGCTCACATCATTAGTTTTCATATAATTTGAAAGCTCAGGAGAAGGTGGCACTTGTTGTGGTGGTTGATGAAAAGATTGTTGGGGTGGAAAATTTTGATAATTTTGGTAACCTTGGGTTTGATTGTAGCTTGTTGCACGGTTTTGGTTGTAACCTTGGTTTGATAACCTTGGTTATTTTGAGGATAACGGTTTTGATGAGTTTGCACGGGTGGAAATCCGGGTGGCCCCATTTGGTGATTAACAGGTTTAAAACCTTGGTTTTGAGTAAAGTTAGCGGCTGCAACGTTAGCATTATCAACTTGGCTCGGTGGCTTGACAATTGTAATATTGATGGGGACCACCACAAATCACACACGCTTCAGTAACAGCTTTAACGGGCTCAAGTTTCTAGTTCTGGTTCTTAAACTCTTTCATCATGCAACGTATAGCATCGGTAAGTTCGGCCAACTCCGATGGTTGGGCCGATGACGAAGAAGAAGGAGCAAACAACGTTACTTTCGAAACATTCGGTTTGTTACGATAAGTAGGAACCTTGGATTTGTTCTCGATGATAGTAAGAATATCCCTTGGCGTACGATTCAAGATATTGCCACCGGCGGCTGCGTTCAAAGAATCTTGATCGTTTTGAGTTAAAGCGTTATAGAATGTGTCGATTTGGTGCAATTCGGAGAAACCATGGTGAGGACATTTTCGAAGAAGATCCTTAAAACGTTCCCATGCCTCACCAAAGCTCTCATCAAAACGTTGACGAAAATTGGTTATATCATTCTTTAGGTTGGTTGTTTTGGATGGGGGAAAGAAATGATTAACGAATTTTGAAACAAGCTCTTCCCAAGTGGTAATGGAACGAGGGGGTTCTTTTTCGAGCCAAATCCGGGCTGCCCCCTCGAGTGAAAATGGGAATAGCATCAACTTAATAGCATCGTGAGGGACATCCTTAAATTTCATGGTCGAAGTTAACTTGTTGAACCAACGGATGTGTGCGTGAGGATCGTCCCTCTCAAAACCGTGAAATTGGTTTGATGTGACAAGTTGAATCAAACCGGTTTTAAGTTCAAAATTCTCGGAAAGTATCGGTGGTAAAACAATTGCATCCCCATATCCCTCGGTGGGACATTGGAGCAATTCTTGCATCGTTCGTTGGTCGGCCATCTCGGTGATGGGATTCTGAAGATCACGTAACTCGGGTACGGTCTTTTGTTTCCACCTACGACGATTGCGGCTAGTTGGCACTGAAGAAGAAGAAGACTCGTCCAAGTTAGACTTAGAACGAGTAATCATACAAATCAAAACACAACAAAGTGAAAAAGAAAGTTGAAATGAAAAATCTTTTTGGTTTTTATGTTTTATAAAAGAAAAGAGAAAATATTTTTGGATTTTTTAGGTTTTATAATTTTTTGTTGTTTTTATGTTTTTAGAAAACGTTAACTTCTAAAAGAAGGTTCTTCAAATCACAAGTCTCGAACGATCAAACGACTTAATCTTATCAACCGCTCCCCGGCAGCGGCGCCAAAAATTGATCGTGGCAGAATTAAGCGGTGAAGCTTAAACACGAGTCATAGTCCCAACGAGAGTTGAACTGATCCAGTCAAGTAAGTCGTGAGTTATGTGAAGTGAATGAGTTTGAAAGATTTGATTTGGTTTTTGTTTATACTACGAAAAAAACTTTTAAAACTTAAGATCAATAATGTTAAAGAAAGCGTGTTTAAGATAAACGTGATTAACAAGAAAAACGAACATCAAACTTAAAGAAACTACAAGTAAAAGAAATGTAAAATATTTTTGGTGTTTTGTATTTTTGGTGAACAAAAATGATTAAATAATGATAAAAGAAATTTAAAGAAATAAAGAAAAAGTAAATAAAATATAAGAAAGGAAAATGAAATAAGAAAGTAAAATTGTTTCTGGTTTTTAAAATTTAATTAACGAAAGAAAGTAAGAAACTGTTAAGCTTAAAAGATTAAACGAACTAAGAAAGTTAACTAAGTAAGAAAGATTTTAAAAATTTCGACAGAGTGTCGTTTAGATTTAATAAAAGAAATCCTCACTCGATGAAACGATGAAGAAAATAGAAGTCTAACTTGACTTATAAAAGAAATAAGAGAAGAAAATTAGAAAACTAGACTTGACTCAAAGGAAAACTTAAACTAGCTAAGTTAAAATAACACTTGCTAAACTAACATGGACTTCATACTCGCAAGAACAAGAAAGAAGAAAAACCATACTCGCAACCAAATAAAACCAAACTCGCTAAAACAAACCCATACTCGCAAATTTTAAAACTGATACTCGCTAGAATAACTCTCTATACTCGCTAAACTTGAAAAATCCCCATACTCGCAATAAACTCGAAACTAAATGTGATACTCGCAATGTTTGGTAAACTTGATACTCGCTAAGACTCAAAACAACATGAAACTTGCTAAGAAAAAGGTCATACTCGCAAACTATGAATGCCAAGATGATACTCGCATCCTTAAATTAGCATACTCGCTATTTTGAAAGTGAAACTCGCTAACTTAAGGCTGATACTCGCAAAGGACTCAAAACAATTTCATACTCGCTAAAATTCATAACCAAACTCGCTAAAAGACACCTATACTCGCTAAGAATAGAACTTTGATACTCGCTATATTTCAAAAACTCATACTCGCTACTCAAAACAACTCATACTCGCTAAAGAATAAACCAAACTCGCAAGAAGAACAATAAAAATCTTATACTCGCTAAACCCTAGAATGTGTACTCGCAAAATATAAGAAAAATGAATTTGGACTTTTTTAACGTGAACTAAAGATTAATACAAATGAAAACTATTAAGAACTTTATGTAAAACTAATTCAAAAAGCTAAATAAGCTTTTAAAAGCCAACGAACCAAACAAAACCCTAACCCATAATTTTTCTCTTATTCGAATTAATAAAACAACGTGCAAAGGTAACAAAAGCTTTTATAAAAGATTTAGACAAATGTAAACAAAGATTAATAATACTCAAAACATGTAAAGATTAAGAAGAAAGATGAAGAAGAATGACAATAAGCTTAAAAAGTAAAGTTTAAGACATGAAAATTAAAAAATGCATTAATAAAATAAAACTTACACACAATAAAACTAAGACTCAAAATTAAAGACTAGCTTATGAATGAAGCCACCATGAGGTATTTATCATGCTAGGAGGGGTTCAAGTTTGCCTTCGTGTACATTTTGCCCCGTAGACTTTTACAACTCATGAAAACAACACATAAACTACATTACAAGACTACTAAACGTTTCAAATGCTAAATGTAACTTCTTGTAACTTTGGGGCTTCGTGTTGACGTGTTCTCTAAAAGTCTTCAAAGAATTAAAAGATCACTTTGCTCAAACTTGGCCGGTTTTTCTTTTAAATATCTTTGAATATTGATTAAGTGTCTTTTTTATTTTCTTGAGCTTCTAAGGAATAATTTCGTTGTCACGGGCTTTTCTTAAGAGATTTCATCTTTGGCTTCACTTCTAGACTCTTTTCCACATCTCGTGCTCGTTTTAGGCTTTTTGGTTTGTTTTGTTGCCATTTATGCAATATCCTTCCTGCACAGTCACAAACACAAAAACACGATATCTTTGGCGCTTAACGTTAGTTTTTGGTCTTTTAAGGTCTGAAAATGGTGAATAAAAGGTATGTGAATAAGCACATACCAGAGTGTTTGCATAAAATTCCCTTATATGTTTTAAGTGTGGGTTGTCTAGAAAAGGTGCAAAACCTAAAGGTGATGGTGTAACTATATTATTCCTAAAGTCTTCTAAGGAGTCAGGAAAATAGTGTTTAGGGGAATATTCTAGTACATTCGGAGAGGAATGAGCATTCTCCGTATGTAAACTAGATGAGACGGGGGTAGAGTAGTAGGGTGTAGACATAGCTAGATAATAATAGGAATGATATGCATCATTTAGCAGTTAGGCAGTTAAGTACTATACTAACCTGTAGCCTATGTTGTTGCAGAGGATGGCAGTGGCACTGAGGACTTTCTTGGGTTTAAGAAAAGTAGTTGTAGTTTAGGTTTTGACCTTGTTCTCTACAACTGAGGCTCTGATACCAATCTGCAACACCCCCATTTTCACGGATCGCAGCGAATTTAGGGTTGGGGTATTACTTCATGGAATCACAGTCACAATAATAAAAAACGACTCGAAAAGAGACGTTTTTATAAATAAGTTATCATTCATAAAAATATAAGAGTTTTATTAAGATGAGGTCCCGTGAATCTAAGTGTGAAATAATGTTTGAATGATAACAAGGTTGAAAGTCCTCCGAGTTCAGTGCCACTTCCTGCCATAGCTCCGTAACGGCTATATACCTAGGATACATGCTTAAAGAGTCAACACTAGGTGTTGCGTGAGAGTCATAGGTTTAAGTAGTTGTAGTGTGAATACACGTTTAGTAAAGCATAGGCTACGTAGTTTTACACCCATGTAAAGTGGTAGAAACCGTATTTAAATAGTTTGTGTCATTATTGTATGATCAGTACAATACTAAAGAGAGAGGTGTTATTGCACTAAGCTCATGAAACCGTACTAACAGTCCGGGTCATGGGGTCTGCAGACCAACCATGAGGGGACGAGAATGATAACTTACCAAAGTTAATCCTTAGAGGTTTCAAGTATAGTACTTATCGGTATCCCTAGAGATAGGCAATCTGATGGGAGTTGTCAAACTCCAATAGATCTACCAACTATACTCGCGTTCACTCGGGTACCCCCGCACAAGTGATTATGGTTCATGAATTTTGGTTATGTAATGGTGGCAGATAGTGGGACTCATGCAATAACCAAAGAAAAAGACTTGTATTCGATTTAAAGAAAAGCGAATAGCATGTATCCCCCTCACAGGGTTTGTAAAGTACTTAAAAAGAGTGTGAGGCTATGAACTCACTTGGGCTTAGGGAAATGTAATTGATGTTATAAGTGACTCGGAGACTAGACTGCCTACTCACGTATCCTGGGGTTTGTTGGTGTGGGTGTATGTCAAGCTTTAGTTACCTTGTTTTAAGTTTTCTCAAGTAATCATTCTTAGGGTTTTTAGTTTAGTTATAACATAACACCGTTCATGCCATCACAATCCTGAATTACATACTCCTCACATGAAGCTCCCTGGTATTGCATTATGTTATTAACATAATACCATTCGAGCCATCATAATTCAGAAGTATATAACCCTAACATGAAGTTCCCTAGTATTGTGTTACGTTGTTAAGTATTTTAGGTTATAACATAAGACCATTCGGGCCATCACAATTCAGAAGTATAAGACTCCTCACATGAAGCTCCCTACTGTTGTATTATGTCATCAACATAGTACCGTTCTAGCCATCATAATTCAGAAGTTAATACTCCTCACGTGAAGTTCCCTACTATTGTGTCATGTTATTAAGTACTAGTCTTAAATATAATGTATCACCGTTCGGGCCATCATAATCCAGAGGTCATATTGTAGTAAAACGTTTGAGGAGCTAAGGCACTTTAAATCGTAAACCCAGCAAACTCGTTAAAACGTATACACAAATGAAGCCCCTCACATGAAGCTCCCTACTATTGTGACACATTACATAAAAAGATAGCACTNGGCCATCATAATTCAGAAGTTAATACTCCTCACGTGAAGTTCCCTACTATTGTGTCATGTTATTAAGTACTAGTCTTAAATATAATGTATCACCGTTCGGGCCATCATAATCCAGAGGTCATATTGTAGTAAAACGTTTGAGGAGCTAAGGCACTTTAAATCGTAAACCCAGCAAACTCGTTAAAACGTATACACAAATGAAGCCCCTCACATGAAGCTCCCTACTATTGTGACACATTACATAAAAAGATAGCACTTTTATTTATTAAGCAAATATTTCATTTTATACCCTTATAGTTTGTATATTTACAAAATCTACATTAGACTTATAAACTTATAACATTTAGGCATATAATTATCTAAACTTTGCATAATTAGTCCCTATACTTTTATATTTTGAGAAAATGGCAGAAATGACCCTTGGACTTATAAGTTTTTAGAATTTACCATTCATACACTTAACTTTATAACTTTTGCAAAATTAGTCCTTATAAGTTTATAACTATTTTACTCTTTATCCTAAGGTTATAGAACTTTGCAAAAAGGGTCCTTATACTTAATACTTATTAGAAATGTCAAAAACAGTCCCTAGACTTAATAGTTTTAGAAGGTTACCATATATACCCCTTTGCATAGAAAACTTTGCAAAACTAGTCCTAATTCCATGCAAATTATATTTTTATGAAACAAAAAGGTTTCCTAGCTTATGGTTAACTAATATTAGCTTAACTAAGTTGCCTAAACTAGCTTATAGCCTATGATAAGGGATTATAGCATATAGTTAGTAATTAGTCTTTCTTTAGGGTTTTAAAATGAAAAGTCCTAAAGGAAAATGATCAAGGCTTAATCAAAGGTTCTAAGGCATCCTAATACTAATCTAGTACTGTAATAAAGCTATTAGAATCAAAATTATAAGCTTACTTGACCAGATTAAGGTTAACATGAGTTTTACTAGGTTTTAGGGTTTTCTTGACTAGTTTTCACTTCGAAAAGGGTTCTAGGCCTAATGTCCTTGACTCCTATGCTTACTAGAAGCCTTATACTACTGCTAGGACTCAGAGAATTGAGGTGGAGAAGAGAAGAAGGGATGGTTTGAAAGAATGGAAGTTATGGGGTATTTATAGGGTACGATTTGAGTATTGGCCAAGAAATGGGGGGTGAGGTGTCGTGGTGAGGGGGGAGGTAAGTCATGGCAGTAATTAGTGACTAAGGGATGCTAGGGATGACTATAGTGCGCTAGGAGGGTAGCTAGGGGGCTTGTGGTGGTGATTTAGCCATGTAAACACACTAGTAGACAAGTAAGTGCATCACCTACTTGTAAGCTACTTGTGTGGTGCTAGGGTGCTTGGTTAGGGTGACAAGGAGCTGCATCAGCTGCTTGTAAGGTGCTAGGGACGTTTGTGGTGCTTAAGGTGCTAGTTTAATCTTAGTTTAAGCTTAATCTAGGTTTAGGGTTAAGCTTAGATTAGTGACTAGGATTAAGGTGTAGGAGTCATTTCCTAGGTGATGGTAGCTTATACTAAAGGTTCGGGAAGGTTTTGACCTAGTTTTGGGGCCTAAATGACCTAATTTTGCTTAGTGAGAGATTAGGGTCTAGATTAGGGTTTAGTGCCTAGATTAGTGTCCTATGAGTGTTTAGTGACTAATATTAAGACTTAAGAGGCTTATACTAAGTGGTGGTAGCTTATGGTAAAGATTGGGGATAGTTTAGACCTATTTCCGGGAAGTTATAACCTAGTAATGGTTTTGTGCTTAAGGGACTTGTACCTAAGCTCTAAAAGGTTGTACTAGGGTCTATAGGTGCTAAGGTATCCTATTGTTGCTAAGGTAACTCATGCATAAGCCTTGAACACTTTCAAACTAGTTCAGATAAGCAATTAGGGTTTCGTAAACACATAGGCCTAATTAGGGTTTAATTAGGGTTAGATTAAGGTTTATTATGATATTGTGATGAGTTTAGTGTGTTAGATTGATTGATTACTTATTTTGGGGTTGTTGTGATCTTAAGCTTGACATACCGGGAGTGAGTGTGAAGATATGTGGCTTGAGTAGATACGTGAGCAGGTCTAGAGAGTCATGCAGGTAATGAATGCACATAAAAAGCAAAAATTTACCTGTGAAATACCTGATATTGGTATTTGTAGTGGGAATGATAGTGATGAGATTTTACGGGTGGTTACAGTAGGAGAAGAGTAATCTTTAAGGATCTTGGGGATGGGCTTCTCTGAAACATTTTCACAGTGATTGGATTTGGGACTGGATGGTGTGGAGTATTGTTCTGACTCTTCCTCAGAAAGAGCTTCATCAAAGTTTATGGTAGTGTCCTACGATGCGGATGACTGAAAGGATTGCCTTAGTCTACGCATTTCCCTATCTGGTTCGGCATAAGGTTTATGACAACCCGCTATTTTACAGGTCAATACTATTTTCTAAACTTGAATTTAAATTCTTGACATTTAATTTAAAACAATTTACATGAGCTCTTTTACTTGGATCAACACAAATTTGTGAATACATTCTAAGTACACTAGGACTTAGGCCATTTCTAGTCCACAATGCTCCAGTACCTTTCTCCTACTCCAGTTCACAATTTTATACTATAAAACAAATTTCTACTCTTTAAATACTTACGGTTTTAAATTCAACAAACGTTAATTTTTATTCAAGAATTTAATGCTCGACATACCCGATTTTCTCAACAATTATTTTTAAGGTATTTTTATACTTCCAAAATTATTACAAAAGTTCCAAAAATATTTCTTGACGTCCAAGGTAATTTCTTTATAACTTGTGTTTAATTATATATATTTTTCGTTAACTACTAAACCAATACCCAATACTTATTTTTACTACCCAATACATTCAAAATATACACTTTTATATATACTACACCATATTATACTTCCAAAATCTTACACAAGATTCATTCCCCATCTATGTATTTTCAAAATGCATTATATCACATGACTTAATTTGTATACCAAATCTTCAAGCAAGAGACATAAATAATTAATGGGACAAGCCACACCATACTTCCCCCTCCTCCCCCCATTCCAACCGGCCATGATTCATGGGATGTGTCCCCAAGATATTTTTGACCCAAAAGACCTCCTATCTTATATATACATCTATACCTACTTATTTACCTACACTTATACAAAGAAAAAAAAAAGGTAGCTAGTTGGGCAAGAATCAAGTATACTAAGGGTAGATCACAAGGGCTAGAGTACTAATATTGGGGTTACACAAGTGTTTCATAAGTCTCATCTCACTAATCAACCTTGTAAGTAAACTTACTAATACTTCATGATTTTCATGATTTTTCATGCTTGTTAAGTATCTACACTTGTTTATCACTTGGTACATGTTGATAAATATTAAAGCTACCATGATCTATTAGCAAAAGTATGTCTTAAATAAACTTTTATAACAAGAACATTTTATATAAACATATATGTTAATAAATGTATAGATCTAAATATTTTTGAAGAATATATACATGGACTTTGAATATTGCTAGGTTTATATGTAGATCACTATACTTTAGTTGGGAAAATAATGGGTGAACTAGGACTAGATATGGAATGGTGGTTAAGTAGAATAGATTACTAGAAGGTTTATAAAAATAGTTTGACTAGTGTAAAGACAAATCTGCCATGTTTGGTTCAAAACAGAAAATTTAGTAACTCCCATACCATATTAGACTAGAAATATAGAAAATAGACTTAATAATGAAAACATAGCCGCTTGAACGGGTTAAAACGGGCTTATAACGAAAAAGATATGCTATTTTCATGATTTACGACGAGATATATATTTTCTGAAATTATTAAAGCTGTCCAGAAATTTTCGAGCTATAAAAATTGAAGTTAGATGATGTTTAAGCTAGCCGAGACCTTGAGAAGCCTAGAGTACACTTGAATACCTTCGCGGGGATATATAAAACTTGAAAAACGGAGCTAAGACGAGAAAGTTATGGCCTAATGAAGTTACGGCAACTTAAAACTATTTTGACAGCTTTTAATTTATTACTAAAAGCTGATGGAAATTTTAAATAGAAGTTTTTGACACTTTAGGGTGTATTTTGATTAAAATGACGTACATAAAAATGGTAGAACATTACGTATACTTATTAGGTGCGTTGGGGATTATCCAAAGTACTTATTGACTAGACGAATAATGTTTAGTCACGAGATTAACAAGTTACATTTTCTAAAAAGAATAAATTTTCAAATAAAAGATCACATGAACTTAACTATATTTTTTGACGATAAATATTACAACAACATGTACAAGTGATAATGTAGTGTATGACTTGCATGCTTGACCTTGTTTTCGAACCTAAGACATATGTATTATTTAGGTTGCGATTAGAGTTACCGGACTTTACTTTCCATCTACTAATTAGACCATCGGGAATTTGCCTTTGCTAAGGTGAGTCATAGCCCCATTTGTACACTTTTATTTCATGATTTCAAATACTTGGGGTGGAAATACATTGCTTTATTTCTATTGCGGACATAAGTACAAAACTGTTACATTGCCTAAGTTACCGATTACTGCCGCTTAAGTCCCCCTTTATCATGAACCGTTAATTACTTGTAAGCGCGGATGTTATGAATAGATCTATTTNTAAATTACCAAATAAAAGATCACATGAACTTAACTATATTTTTTTTTTTTTTTTTTTTTTTGACGATAAATATTACAACAACATATACAAGTGATAATGTAGTGTATGACTTGCATGCTTGACCTTGTTTTCGAACCTAAGACATATGTACTATTTAGGTTGCGATTAGAGATACCGGACTTTACTTTCCATCTACTAATTAGACCATCGGGAATTTGCCTTTGCTAAGGTGAGTCATAGCCCCATTTGTACACTTTTATTACATGATTTCAAATACTTGGGGTGGAAATACATTGCTTTATTTCTATTGCGGACATAAGTACAAAACTGTTACATTGCCTAAGTTACCGATTACTGCCGCTTAAGTCCCCGTTATCATGAACCGTTAATTACTTGTAAGCACGGATGTTATGAGTAGATCTATTTGGGTTGACACCCCGTCCGGGTTGGTCGCGCCAACTTGTTAAACGGACGCATACCATTCGGATTAATTCCGAGTGCCTGGCAAACACTCATTGGGGCATTATTTTTATACTTGATTGTATACGATTACGTCGAGCTTCGGGGTCATGAGCTTAAGGCATTGTATTATATTTTTGGGTTAACATTGTATTTGTTATAATGGTTGTCCCTATTAAAATCTTGTGTTCCGCGGATTACTTGTTTACTAAACCTATGATCTCACCAACAATTATGTTGACATTTTAGCGTGTATTTTCAGGTAACTAAATGAAGTTTGCTTAAGTATGTATGGAATGCATATCGAGTCACATTTTGGAAGCACATCATGATGAAGATTTCATTGCATTACTTAGCGTTTGGTTATGTATTAAAATCTTACATTTTGATGGTGAAACTCTGAAACTTAATGCTTTTGTAAACGCTTATGTTTAAATCAAACGCTTGTTTTAAAATGACTCACTTAGAGGTCATTCTTTATTTCCTTGTACTTTGTATTCCATGAACGTCACTCCCTCGGAATTCCATTCCGCTGCGACCCGATTTTGGGGGTGTGACAAGGTTGAACTAGGGTTTTGATGGAGCTACGATACCTAGTGCACCTAGAATTATTGGGATATTTGTCCATGACGATTGAAAATGAGGAGTAGCATGAATAAAGAAGCAAGAAACAGGTAGACTAAAGAATGCTAATTAAAAAGAAAGTAAAAATCTCACTTGATAGAAATCTTGTGAGTAGACCTAAATGAAATAAAAATCAAGCCTAAACAATAACTTTTCCCCGGTAGCGGCGCCAAAAACTTGATGTGAGGATTGCGGCCTCACAAAAGGTTTTACTTCTCAAGGGATCTTGAGAAGCTTGCAATCCTCCGGGCATTGTACCTGATCGTTGTAGTGTAGTATAGGTATGTCCTGAGGATTAATCGTTCTCTAGGGGAATAGTGTCGTTAGAATTTGAAGTGTACGTCAACTAGTTCTAAGGGTGAGGGATGATTCTTTTTGTATTTTTATATTTTATGAAAGCAATTAAATATCTCGGTTTTGGAAGAGTGGGCGGAATTAGTTGCTAGTCAACTAACCCAAAGCTACCAGTTAAACTAAAAAACAATAAAATAAAATAACAAGAAAGTAAAAGTGGTGGACTTCTTATAGTGAGACAAATGTGTTTACTTAGATTTCATTACTCGCTAGTTATCTCTTTTTGATTCGTTGAATGTCACAATTGCTTAGTTAAAGGGTTGCATTCCTTAATACCAGTTGTGGGGGCGTGCACATCCTTCTCCAACTCTATGAATATCTATTTCTTCTTATGCACGTTTAGTATCCTATCATAGAATCATCAACATCTACTCATGCATTAAATACAAACAATAAAACCATAAAGCACATCCGATTCCGTTTCTTAAGACGTTCAAGCTTGTTACACAAAGGAGGTTAGCCAGCTTTCTTAAGCCTAATGCGAGTCAATCAACTAAACAATTAACAACTTACCAACAATCAATAACTAGGTTTCATTAAATCTAAGCAAACACTAAATAATCTAAGCTAGCATGTTAATGTAAAGAAAAGATAAACAATTAATCAAACAACACATAGACATATTGAATAATTAATGGAAAACTTATCTTCAATTCAACATGGAAGAAAAAAGGGTTTGAAACCCTAAAAAAGCTGTAAAATGTGGAATATGGTTTATGTCTCCAAAGTTGCACACTAATGAATGAAAAATCCAAAACAATATATAGATTTACATAGGTGACGGCATCAGGTTATGAGTACTGACGCCGTCAGCATGCCGCTATTAGGGTTTCGTGTTGTGCAATCAAGCCTTCTGATGTCGTCACGTACAAATCTTTCTGGGCCTTCTCTCTTTAGCTTATAACGTGACGGCCTACATCTAATAACACATGACGCCGTCAGGTGTAACTTCTTCAAAAGTTCTCTAGAGCGTCACATGTAATATTTTCCATCTTCTTAATCTTCAAGTGACGGCGTCACCATTTATGGCGTGATGCCGTTACATTATGTTTCCTGACATGTTTTCTTGACTTAGTCGTTTTCTTCACCTTTGAGCCAAAAACGTCCAAAATGTTCCATTTTCCAGAATTCACGTCCCAAGTACCTAAAATGAGAAAAGAAACGATTTGAGGAAATATTTGACCACATATTTATGATTTAAGGCTTAAATGACCCCTTAAAAGCGTAACAAATAAATCGTTATCAGCTATGCGTGCGGATTTAATCTAAATCCTAATGTCACTAATTTTAAAAGGGGTTTTGTAGATTGATTAATTATGTTAGTGCAAACGTTACGACGTCTTATCTATACAATGTCTTAATATTTTAATGATGACAAACGGGTAACTTGTAATACATAACGTAAAGTGCACAAGTTACTAGTTCCCACTTCAACGTCTCTCGACATCACTTCAGGTATGTACAAATACACTTTACCAACTTTGTTAAGTGATCAAAGAAAATATTTTTGTCCTTAAACCTTACATTTTATAAATGTGACAAAACATTTTTTTACAAAAATAAACTAGACGAATTATTTTTGTATTTATAAAGAAATGTTTAAAAAGAAAAATAAATTTGAAATTTGAATTTCAAATTGTCCAAA
>LBNU01029444.1:35106-58410 GCA_014162995.1 Artemisia annua
ACATTTTGGAAGCACATCATGATGAAGATTTCTTTGCATTACTTAGCGTTTGGTTATGTATTAAAATCTTACATTTTGATGGTGAAACTCTGAAACTTAATGCTTTTGTAAATGCTTATGTGTAAATCAAACGCTTGTTTTAAAATGACTCACTTAGAGGTCATTCTTTATTTCCTTGTACTTTGTATTCCATGAACGTCACTCCCTCGGAATTCCATTCCGCTGCGACCCGATTTTGGGGGTGTGACACCCTAACTTGAATTCTACTTGCTTGACTTCAAGTTTCTGTGTAATCTTTGAAAAACAATCATCTTTATCTTCAAGGAAAGGTTGTATCTTTGAAAGTCTTACTCGTTGTTGTTTTGTTATCATCAATGTGTAGTTAGTAACTGCTATCTTTATCAGCAACAATTCTTTGTCTTTACAGCAACTTTAGTTCTTCTCAGCTACTCAACAACATAAGGTACATCAAATCTGTTAAGTTTCATACTATTCTCATCACTTCCAGGTGTGTTAACTCCTGTGAGAGGTGAATCATTGAAAATTAATGGATTTTGATGTCTCTTTACCAAAGCCATTAACTCTGGAGTAGCCAATGTTTAGGTTAAGTAAACCATGGTACATTGATAACCATATGATTTTTAGCAAATCATCAGCTATCAACGGATTTGAGTAGTCTTTACCAATAGCCGTTTGCTTTTGGACTAGCTAGCTCTTTTGTACAACTACCATGGTGAACTAATTACCATATGAATGGATTTTCCACAGCCTTTACCACAAGCCATTTTCTTGTGGGCTAGTCAACTCTTCACTTATCACAGATATGGTGAGTTGAAAACCATACAATTTTTAGTAAATTGTCAACTAAAAACGGATTTGATTATCACATCAGAGCTGTACCCTCATGATGAGTCAAACTCTTTCTTGTTTGTTAAACATGGTGAGTTGAATACCATTTGTTATGTAGCACAAGTACTAACAACATGTACATCTTCAAAAACAATCTGTTGCTGTAAACCTTTATGCTTCAAAAAGTATTTTGCACATGACAAAAATTGTTATTTCAAAAGACTTTACTGGTTTTATGCTGCAAGCAGTACTTTGTAAAAGTAGTGTTTGATCAACAGTACTTTGAATAAAGTACTTGTTTATTCAAAAGATTTAAATAATTAAGACCATACCAGTAATTACGCATCATCATCTTTTAATATTGTCCAATTAATGAACAAATTAATCACCATTAGAGCAGTTTCATCCTCTTGCTCTACTTCCATACCATAATCCAGCATCCTCATCATCAAATCTCTTGTAAGAGGATATCTTCTTTCAGCTAACATATAGATCATAGTACCATCTTCCAACTCTAAGACATGCACACCAGCCTTTTCAAAGAATTTCCAACTTTGAATTTCCCAGACTTCTTGATTTTTCCAAATATCATCTGTGCTTGTCTCCTCTGTTTCCCATATTGTTGTAAGATCTCCCAGCAACAATACACCAATTCCTTTGAGTGGAATTTGTTCAAAATAAGCTTGAATTTGTTGGTGTAGATGAAACAAGTCTTTTCTGTCAATAAGATGCAATACATCCAACAACAAATTGAATGCTCTGAAACTGTTATCTTTTCTATGGAAAACAAAATAATCTCCATCTTTTTCAGATTCTATCACTTCCAAATCTGATATCTTAGCCTTTGTAGCAGCATCTTCTTCTGACTTAGGAAGCTCAAAGTCAACAACTCTTAGGTAATTCCTCAGTTCATCAATTGTGTTTGCTCTTAATTCCACTTCAGATTTAGACTTCTTTGATGACTGTGATTTAGTTGTTGTTCTTTTCCTTTTATTACTAGCCTCCATCATCTGTTTTCTTTCTTCAGTATCATAACCAATAATGCCATTAACTTGTCTTACATAAGCTTCTCTGACAGCATTATATAAATCCTTCATTTCTTGATACTTTAACTTCTGTAGACCTTTGTATCCTCGACCTTTCAAATAACTCATGTAAAAATTTCTTTCTTCAGCTTTTGTCATTGGTCTTCTTAGTTGAACAACAATCTTTCTTTCTTTTTCAAGCTCAGCATCAAGTTCTGCTTGTAACTTTTTAGCAGCTTCTTCACCTTTAGCTTCTTGAATAGCCCTTATCTGTGCTAAAGTTAATTCCTTCTTCTTCTTCTTTTCCTCTGGTTCTACCAAGATTCCTTTCCCTTTGTCTTTAGTATCAATTTCTTGAGTAGGTTGAGGAGAAGGTTGTTCTTGAGTATGTTCAACTTTTTGAATAACAATGCCTCTAGGTCTGGATATACTCATCATAATGTCAGCAATAGTTTCATCATCACTATTGGTAGATTTTCTAACCTCCTCTTCCTGAACTGGATTGTATGGACCCACATCTTCTTCAAAATCCAAATTCCTTGGTGTGATTAAAAACTGTATCTCAGTACTTTGATAAGCAGTACCTTGATGAGCAGTACCTTGAACATTTTCAACACCAGTATCTTCCAAATTCAATTCTTCTGTATCACCACTTCTGACTTGAATATCAGCATCTTGAATATCAATTTGCTCAGTCTCATCACTCTGTCTCTCAGTAGTATCTTGATGAGGAATATTTTCTTCAAGTGGTGTTGAATATTATCAGCATCTTTACTCTTATCCAAACCAGCATCTTCATTCACATTTTTATTCTGCAAATTCCTCCCCAATGAGAATGAAGAATGTTTCTTGAACTTTCTTTTTTTAGACTTAGGTTTGTGACCACTTTTCTGTTATGACTTGACCCATAGCCTGTGATGTTTAACAAGTGGCCAAACAAACCTCTTCAATCTTCTGAACTTGTTGCTCAACTTCAAGAGTAGTGCAGCTTGATCCTCATGAGCTTTCTTCAGTCTCCTTAGTTCCCTTGTCACAGCATAAGCATTCAGAACTTCTTCTTGAGCAGATGGCTCATCATCAGCCATCACTCCCTCATCTTCTCCAGATGTTTGAGAACCATCTGTGGAAGTATAATCATTGGGAGTAGGTGGTTGATTCTCATCCTGTGCTGAATCATAAGGAGTAGTACCTTGTGGAGAAGCAGTCTTTTCCCTTGAAACAGTATGTTGAGAAGCATCTCCTTGCTCTGAGTGTGACTGCTCTGAAGTTGGTGAAACAGCTTGAGCTTGGGATGGAGTGGGAGCAGAGTCTGAAGCAGGTTCTGATTCTTCTTGAGCAACATCTCTAACAGCTTGTGCCATTTCCAAAATATGAGCAGTGAGAGGTGTATTCCTTCCAGAGAACTTAGCACTCTTGGTAGCCATCAAAGTAAAGACCTTATTAGGAAGAACAATGGCTGGCAAGAATTCTTGGGGTTTGGGAACACCTTCAAGCTGTTTGTTCAAAAAGATTTGAATAAACCTGGGATACATAAAAAATGGTGAACCATTCTTAATGTGTTTGTGCATACCATCCAGAATCATGAATGAAAAGTTGAAAGGCTGATTGGTAGCTAATCCCACTAAGGGTGATGCTAAAGTTTGACTAAATTCATTCCAAGCAGTACTTTTGTTACTGAGGCAATGAAGTAGAACATGAATCAAATACTTCCAGTGTGGACTAAATAAGGGTTTCTCAAATGTAAGCTTGGTAAGTGAACCCTCATACTTAATATCCCTAAGGGTGTCCCAAAGTACTTGTTTATCAAACTTAACACTTCCTTCTTCATCATGGAACATAAGATCTTTACGAATATTGTCTTCAGTGATCCTAATATTACGCCCAGCAACTTTAGCCGTAACAAATGAGATATCTTGAATCCATGGCCCAATTATATCCGGATTGACCAATAGAGAATAATTGATGGAAGACCCACTAAGAAAATCATTTATAGCGTGAAAATTAACATTCAACTCTGTCTTATCCAAATTAGCGATCATGTTATGACGACTGCAAGTGGAACAAGCCATTTGTGAAGTGGTATGGATGAATGAAATGGTATGAAGAGAGTGAATTGAGAAATAACAGTGACTTCGTAAGAGAATGTGGATGAAAAGTGGAAAAGGGAGATTAAAAAGGCGGTAGGGTTTGTTAAATATGGATAAAATTTAAAAAATCAAATCCCATTTAATACGGATACCGTTATTTTGGCATTTATCTCCATTCCCCTTATATGTGACCGTTAGAACAGTACGTTCCACAGAGCAGTACATGACACGTCAGCAGTACCCTTATAGCAGCATTTTCCCATAGCAGTACTTTGGCAAAGTACTGGTCGATAAAAATATCTATGAATATTGACTCTTTGACCAAAATATCTTATGAAAGTCAACCCGATGCATTAAATACTTTCCATATTTACTCCCCAAAACTACCATGGCAAGTATAATTGAATGATTATCATTAATAACCCATAAATCCTTCTTGCCTATAAAAGGAGCTTTCATTAACACTTTTCTTCATCACAAAAACGTTATCTTCATCTCAAAAATTTCACTTCATCTCAAAAACTTAACTTCATCATGAGTAACTTTCCAATGATATACATCTCTTCTGATGATTCCAGTGATTCAGAGATCAAGTACTTCTCTGATTCAGATTCTGATTCAAATCCAGGATGGAGTGATTACTTTCCTCCTATTGCATCAAGCTCAACCAACCAAAAACCTAAGAAAAAGGTTACAACTTCTGCTCCAACTACATCACTATCCAAAGAATTGCCAAAAGCCTTGAACCAAGCTTTAGAGTCTGCCTTGAAGAACATGAAGATTCTTGTGGAAGAGAAGCCTGCAAGACCAGAGAGACCTCCAATGCAAGTGCTTTTCCTTGCGTGTCCAAGAAAGCAAGCATCTTTTGATGACAAAAGAAAGAATGCTCAAAAGGGAAAGCAGACTTATCAAGGAAAAGGAAAAAGGCCTATGAAGTAGGTTATGTTGGGTGTAGTTTGGGTAGGGTTGGTGTAGGTTGTTTTGTATGGATTGTATCTGTGGTTCTTGAACTTTGATTTAATCACTTTGAATGTTAATGAATAAAATTTTCTTTTCTGTTAAATGATATATGTAGCCTCCCCTCAAATAATAACTAACCACTAATGCCTCCCCTTAAAAGTAGCCTAATAATTTATCATACCAATACTTACAACCAAATGCTTGAATCTTGGAACATCAAAGCCTTTTGTAAGTAAATCTGCTACATTATCATCTGTGTGAACCTTGACAACATTTATGAGTCTGTGCTCATAACAATCTCGAATAAAGTGATGCCTTATTTGTATATGTTTGGTCTTGGAATGGTAAACTGGATTTTTCACAATACAAATAGTACTCTCATTATCAATGTTGATAGGAGTATTCTTAAAATTGTATCCATAGTCCAAGAGTTGATTTTGCATCCACAAAACTTGTCCACAAAAACTTGCAGCTGCAACATATTCTACCTCAGTAGATGAAGTTGCTGCAATTGTTTGCTTCTTACACTGCCATGAAACTAATCTTCTTCCAAGATATTGGCATCCTCCAGTGGTTGATCTTCTATCATAATTATCTCCAGCATAGTCACTATCTGAAAAAGCTTCCAAGTGAAAAGGGGACTCCTTAGGATACCACAATCCTAACTTAGGTTGATGCTTGAGATAACCAAAAATCCTCTGTACAGCATTCAAATGAGAAACCTTGGGTAAAACTTGATATCTTGCACAAAGACATACAGCAAACATGATATCAGGCCTTGATGCAGTTACGTACATAAGACACCCAATCATAGATTCTGTAAAGCTTGACATCCACTGGTTTACCATCTTCATCCTTTCCTAATGAGTTTGAAGCTTTAATGGGTGTTGTGACTGGCTTGATAGTGTTAAGATTAAACTTCTTAAGGATGTCAGTGACATACTTATCTTGACTTATGAAAATGCCAGTACTTGACTGTTTAACTTGAAGCCCCAAAAAGAAAGTTAATTCACTCATTGAACTCATTTGAAATTCTTTTTGCATGAGTTGTTCAGACTCTTTCACCATTGACTGTTTTGTAGCCCCAAAGATAATATCATCCACATAAACTTGAACCAGCATATTATCCTTTTTGTCTCTTTTAATGAACAAAGTCTTATCAATAGCTCCTCTTCTATAACCATGTTGTAATAGAAAATTTGAGAGTCTTTCATACCATGCTCTAGGAGCTTGATGAAGGCCATACAATGCTTTGACAACTTTGTAGACTTTGTTTGGATGTTCAGGATCTTCAAAACCAGGAGGTTGTTTAACATAGACCTCTTCTGTAATCTTGCCATAAAGAAAGGCACTCTTGACATCCATTTGATAAACTGGAAATCCCATGTAAGAGGCAAAAGCAAAGAATAATCTGATTGCTTCAATTCTTGTTACAGGAGCAGATACTTCATCATAATCCACTCCCTCTTCTTATTTATATCCTTGTGCAACCAATCTTGCTTTGTTCTTGATGACATTACCTCTTTCATCTCTTTTGACTCTGAAGACCCATCTTGTACCAATTACCTTCATCCCATCAGGTAAATCATATAAGACCCAAACCTCTTGAAGCTTAAATTGTAGAAGCTCTTCTTGCATAGCTTCAACTCAACTTTCTTTAGTTAAAGCTTGAGCTATATTCTTGGGTTCTTCTTGAGAGATAAAGCACGCAAACAAACATGTTTGTTGATCCTTATGATTCATCCTGTTTTGTTTGTAAACAAAGCTAAGCAAAGCATTATGGGGCTTAGTGATACTCTTAGCTTTGGATCTTGTAAGAACACCAGAAGTAGGAGAACCAATAATTTTATTTGCAGGATGGTTCTTATGCACTCTTGAAGTGTGAGATGTTGGTACTGTAAGATTATCTTCCAAATTTGTGAGATCAGGACCTTGTTGAGAGAAAATTCCATCTTCCTGTAGCTCATCATCTGATTCTTCAAAAGGAGGCATGGATGGACCAGGAAAATCATCAGTGTTGGTCCAAGTATTTTCAAATTGAGCAGCAGTACTTTGATCCAAAGTACTGGGATCCAAAGTGCTGTTGTCCAAAGTAAATTTTCCCTTTAACTTCTCAGCTTCATAGGCTCGTCTTAGATCATCTTCATAGGACTTTGCAAGTGTTTCTTGAAAAAGCATGCTATTGAGTTCATCTTGATCTTCATCAGAGATTATGGGAGCTGAGTCAACAGTACTTTGCTCAACAGTACTTTGCTCCTTGTCATCAGTACTTTGCTCCTTGTCAATAGAGTCTGTATCAGAAACATCTGTAGTACTAACATTGACACCATGAACTATGAACTGTGAATCTTCTTCTTCTGAATGAACAACTTGATTCTCCTCCCTAACAGGCACATAGTTCATAGAAGGAGTTAACACATCAAGGTCAAACATCTAATCAGGACCTTTACCTCTTTGGTTTGGCTGATCTTCAAGGAATTCAACATGCAGACAGTCTTGAACCTTCCTTGTAACCCTGTTATATACCCGAAAACCTTTACTATTGGTATAGTAACCCAATAGGTATCCTTCATCTGACTTGCCATCAAACTTACCCAAATTATCAATGGTGTTAAGGATAGTGAGAGGACATCCAAAAGGTTTCAAAAAGCTGATGCTGGGTTTCCTGCCCATAAGTAACTCATAGGGTGTCTTCATCTGGGGTTTGGTGATAGAGACTCTATTTAAAATATAACAAGCAGCACTTACTGCTTCAGCCCAAAACTGAATAGGTAAGAGTGAATCTGCAAGCATTGTTCTTGCTGCTTCTATCAAGGTTCTGTTCTTCCTTTCTGCAACTCCATTCTGCTGAGGAGTTCTAGCAATGCTAAATTCCCTCTTGATTCCTTTGTTGGCACAAAAATCATCCATAAGCTTATTCTTGAATTCAGTTCCATTATCACATCTAATACTTCTAACTTTGAGTCTTAATTGATTTTCCAGGGATATTATTAGATCATGAATAGCATCAAAAGTATCATCTTTAAATCCCAAGAAAAAGACCCAACTAAATCTACTGCAATCATCTGTCACAACTAAGCAGTACTTCTTCTTGTTTAGGCTTGATACAGAAACAGGTCCAAACAAATCCATATGCAACAACTCCAAAGGTTCTCTGATAGTTCTTTCCCCAAGCTTTTTGCATGAAGCTCTATGTTGTTTCCCTTTCTTATAGGCCAAACATGAATGATCAGTCTTGAAAGTTTTGGAAGGTAAACCTCGAACTAGATTGCCTTTGACAAACTTGTTGATATTCTTGAAGTTCACATGACCTAGTCTTCTGTGCCATAGATGTGCCTCTTCAAGTGTTGCCTTTGCTACCAAACATGTAGCTCTTTCAGTGGAGGTAATATTCTTCATATCTATGCTATACACATCATTGGTTCTTGGTGCCCTCAAAATCACCAAGTTATCATCTTCAAACTTAAACTTAGGGGAGAGAATAAGACATTCTGTGTCAGTGAACAACACAGGATGCTTATTATCACAAATCTGAGATACTGATAAGAGATTGAACTTGAGCTCCTTCACATAACGAACATTTTCAAAATCAATACTTCCTGTCTTGATAGTTCCTTTGCCAGTAATTCTCCCTCCAGTAGCATCATCCCCAAATGCAACTCTTCCTCCAAAATATTCCTTAAAATCTGATAGTAGCTCCTTGTCTCCTGTCATGCTTCCAGAGCAACCACTATCAACAATTAAATGATCTTTAAGCTCCTCTTTTGGGTTGCCCTGCACAATAATAAGAAAGTTAGTTTCTTTTAGGAACCCAAGCCATTACTGACTTGTGTTCCCCTTGTGGAGTGACATACTTAAATTCTTTAAGTTTGTAATCTCCACTGTTTTTGAAAACATGATCAATCACTTTATTATGTTCTAAAACTTGATCTTTGATTTCAACAAAACTTTCTTTTTCAACAGCACTTTCCTTTTTACCCACACATTCTGAAAGTACTGGTTGTTTCCCAGCAGTACTTTCTTTCTTGACCCACATAGTTTTAGCTTTTTGATTTGAGGTCTGTAAGTTAGATACTCTTTTTGAGTTATAAGGCCTTTTAGGTTTATTGAAATTGGTATCACGGCCAGGAGCTCTGGGTACTCTATTGGAACTTCTTGGTCTTACATTAGCAGTACCTTGATTGGGGGAAAACTTCCTAATAGTACTTAGAGAGGGTACTGTTTGTGGCTTACCAGTACCTTGAAAAGTGTTGCCTGAAGGTATTGGTGGTTTTGAAAAAGGTCTTTTCTGGTGAGGGTACCTATAGGCTTTTGAGAAATTGCTATGGTTGACCCTACTTGAATAGTTCCAAACTGGTTTAGTCTCTGTTAGCCTATGGTGAGCAGATTTAGTCTTTGGGTATTGACTTAAGTATTCTGAATGAAAGTTACAATCTTTTATCATGTGATTAGGACTATAACAAACAAAACATAATTACTGATTTATCAACCCAAATCCTGTTCTTTGAGGTTTATAGCCAAGACCAGTATGATTTCTAGGTGAATGATTAACAGAATTTCTAAAGTTAGCAGTATTTTGAAAAGTGTTTTGTGAAGGTACTGCTGAGTGACTAGCAGTTTTTTGAGAAAAATTTGAGAATACTGCTGGTTTTGAAAAAACTTTAGAAAACCTTTTATCATTGTTTGCATTCCTTGAATCCCTAGCATTCCTTTTATGTGTATCATCCTTAGGAATCTCAACTTTTTCTTCAGATGAACTTGGATTAGATTGACCCTTAAGTTTATTCCTAAACTCTAGATTGTCTACTCCAAAACAAGAAACATCTTTCCTAGGTGGTTGAAAACTTCCAGTGGCATGAGGAACTGCATGATACCCCTCATCTTTCTTAAATTCAGGAGGTGTTGGGCTAATGGGTTCCTCACTACTAGATGTGTTTTCTTCTGAGCAAGTTTCAAATTCACTAGTTGAGAGTTCCTCTGAACTTCCTTGTTCCTTATCACTAGTTGGGTTCTCTTCTGAGCTACTATACTCAACACCATAACCTAGTCCTGTTTTAACATGTGCTCTTCTTTGTTTTTCAAAAAAACTAGCATGTGTAAGACCAGCTTCTTTCCAACTAGCAAGTTTATCTAACAAAACATCTCTTTCTTTAGTCATCTTTTCTAATTCAGACACCTTACATCCTAACTTCCATTCACTTAGTTTTAATTGATAATCCTGTTGCTTATATTGTTCTGCCCAGGCTACTTCATTGTTTTCATGTGTTATTATTTTGGCTTCCATTGACTCTAAAGTCAATTGATAACCAAGCACTTCAGACCTAGCTTTATTATGTTTATCTCTTTCAGACACATAGTCATTAAGTAGCTTTTGATAAACATTATTACACTTAGAGTATACCTCAGTAGCAGTGGGTGAACTTGATGAAGTAGCTACCATAGCCAGCAAAACAGGTTCATCTTCACTTTCCATGCTCCAATCAAAGCCTCCAAGATCTTCATTTGAATCCAGAGCAGCATATCCTGGTTCCTCATCAAAAGCTGTGCTCCAATCAAATTCCTCCATTGCAAGCATAGAGATAGTTACTGGTTCATCATCAAATTCAGCACTCCAGTCAACTTCTGAAAGATTTTCTTGAGCCACTAATGCTTTTGGTTTTGGTTCAGGAACTTCCTTGATTTCAACCTTGGGTTTCTCAATCATCCTGTTTGCTTGATACTTAGCAAACTTGCATTCCCTTGCAAAGTGTCCAGTCCTTTGACAATTAAAGCATTCAATCTTAGACTTATCAAATGCTATACCCTGTTTGGCTTTGAAGTCAATGCCTCTTCTTGTTTTCTTCATGAACTTCTTGATCCTAGCAGTGATCATAGCAACTTGCCATCTTATGTCAATCTCTTCTAGAGCATCATCTTCAATTTGCAACAGATCTTCTTCATAAGTGACAGGTAAAGTGGCTTGCTGAGCAAAGAATGAGCATACAACATCATCACAATTGATGTTGTTTGAGGGTGATGAAGTGGTAGTGGACATGGTTGTGTAAACATGCCGTTTGTCACCAACAGTACTTTGAACAAGATAAGCAGTACTTTTAGTGGAAGTACTACTCTTGTTTTCAGAAGACACAAAAGCAATGCTGTGTGATTTGGAATTAGCTGGACCATTCATCTCATGCTCATAGACCTTTAAGTTGTTGTAGAGATCATCAAAGTCCATAGTATCCAAACCAGGATGTCCTCTGATCATAGTAGCAACCACATGCCAGACAGATGCCAAACTCCTTAAAAATTTTAAGTTAGCATCTTCAACAGTTACTTCAGCACCATATAACTCTAGCATACTGAGTAAATTTTGGAATCTGTCATAAGCAGCATCAAGACCTTCTCTTTCTCCAACAGTAAAAGTTTCAAACTGTTGCTTCAGCAAATTTCTATGCATCTTTTTGGAAGCATCATTACCTCCAAACTTTGTTTTGATAGCAGCCCATAATTGTTTTGCATCCTTAGCATCATGAAACTTTAATAGGTGACCATCAGGAATAGCAGACAACAGTATGTTGAGAGCTTTGTCTTGATTTCTTTTCACAGTAGCAGATAGTTGTTGCTTAGGTGGTTTAGGTTGTCCAGGAACTTCTACAGGTTCTTCATTAACTTGATTACCATTGATAATTACATCCCATAGTGCATGGTCTGTAATAGCAATGTACTGTCTCATCTTCATGCTCCATAGATCATACTCCCCCTTCTTGATTATAGGGATGCGAACAGTAGTGATGGATGGGATTGGTGCAGGTTCAGGTGTCGACATCTTGTAGGGTTTGTTTAGGAAATCGGTTTGGTTTAGGGTTTCTTCTTAATCAGAGTTTCCACACAAGCTCTGATACCACTTGTTGGATCGATATACTCTGACCAAACTAACTATGTAGCTTGTTAAGGGCTTAGTAACCTTGGATAAATCCTAAATTACTAACAATGAAACACTGAATATCTTTATTAAGTATGCAAAATCTACTTTAACAAAGCTTAAGAAGAATAGTAAACTTCAACGATTCTATTAACTCTTTGAATCTGCTTTCATACACAGACTCACAAACAACCCTAACAACTCTAATATCGAACTTGTAGTTTTTCTCTAAAAACACGTCTATCTCTAATGCCAACCTAGGGATCCTTTTATAGGCACAAGGAAACCCTAGTCGGTTTACAATACTTGAACGACAAGTAAACTAACCCTAACTTAGAATATTCTAGAATTTACATAATATTCCTTAATGTCGTCAGTCTTTAATCCTTGCAGTACTTTGACTTTTATCAACGAGCAGTACTTTGACCATGTATACTCCAGCAGTACTTTGATATCCAGCAGTACTTTGACATTATACCCCAACAAAATGGAGACATTTAAAGTCCGAAGATATACTGTGAGCGGTATTGGAAGATTTATTTGCACGGAGAAGTCTCTTGACAGGCAACTACCGGTTGGACGGATGAATGGCGAAAAGTTTAAGGCCTTGATAAGAGATGAGATGAACACCGATTTTGGTGTCGAACCCACATGATCAATAGTGGGAATGAGTCTAACTTAAAGACTCGTTAATAAACAAAAGTGCTCTTACGGGAGACAACCCATATTATCCTTTTCTTTGTTTTTGTTGGTTTGTATGTTTGTCTTATATTTTTGCAGGAATTGGAGCATGAAGGAGTGAGAGAATCTGTTTACTGCAGAAACTGATGCTCTCGGATCAGCAATTACGGCGTAACCCATTCTTACGACTACGCCGTAACCATCCTACCGTAGCTGATCTCTCCAGGTTTTCTCTAATTATGGCGTAACTCATATAGATAGCTACGTCGTAACACTTCTCTGAGGTGTATTCTTTAAAATATTTTCAAACATACTAAACTTGTATTAGTAATTAAATGAACTTTGTGGGTATGTTCCCTGTAAGCCCTCATGAGACTTAACTCGTCCACTTGGGACACCAAGTGGTTTAAAAGGCTTGTTGCATACGCTAAATGCAACCGTGATTCCTACGAAAGTGAGTTAGGATTTTCTTTGTTTTTATTTTTTGTTTTTATAGATTTATGCTTGTGGTAGTGTTGTGATTTTAGGGAAATGGAGTTTTCTCATGAAGGCTAGTTGAAGGCACGAAGATTTCTCGTGGTCCTTCTTTCATTTTTGGAGCAAATTACAGGGAAGTTCTCGCTCTAATTCTACCTTCTCTTCACATTTACTTCATTTTCAGTACAAAAGGGACTTTGTATATTTCAAGTGGGGGGACGGGAGTAGAATTATCTTGAACTTTATTAGCCCTCATTTTTCTAGTTTATTTTGAAAAAATTTTCCATTTTTAAACTTTTGACATGTTTTTCTTAACCGAACTAGAATAAGCCTTAGCCGAGCGCATTTAACCCTTTAATTAATATGGTGAGGATTAGCCTATTCAGTTTCAACCTGTTTACCCAAATCCACCTAAATATTGAGTGTGCCGGTAGTTTTGTAAACTTTAGAACTTGGCTTTTACATCATTTCAAACCCATAGACGAGTAATGTGCTAGACACATTTGGAAGGGACAATTTTAGAAGGAAATGTTTTAGGATTAACACCCAAATAGCCTTATATGTGTGTGCTTATCGATTAGTCACCTCGACTTCTCGACCCCCGTGTAAACCCTTTTATTGCACTCATCTTTAGTGCAAGATACCCCTAGTACACCCTTTTGAGCCATTCCTTTTGTTTCTTACCCAATATATATTGTTTCGATACACCATTACACCTTAGCCTACCTTGTAGTCTAGTCTATGATTGGGAAGTTGTTGTATGCCCTAGTTTGAGGTCTAAGTGGATGAATCCAGGAATCACACCTACAAAGACATATCATTGAAGATCATTTTAAGACCCCCCAAATTCTCTTGAATTGTTCATCTCAAGTGGGGGGATGTATATTGTTGATGCAAAAAAAAATGTGAAATTCCTTATGTAGATACTTGAAATAAACAGGTGCACCANATTGGGAAGTTGTTGTATGCCCTAGTTTGAGGTCTAAGTGGATGAATCCAGGAATCACACCTACAAAGACATATCATTGAAGATCATTTTAAGACCCCCCAAATTCTCTTGAATTGTTCATCTCAAGTGGGGGGATGTATATTGTTGATGCAAAAAAAAATGTGAAATTCCTTATGTAGATACTTGAAATAAACAGGTGCACCAATGTATTGCACTTTGATGAAGAGCTTATCAAAGATATAGTATCGAAGAGGCCACTTCGGTCACATTTGAAGACAAGAGTTGGTGAATAATTCTACACCAACATGAAGACCAAGTTTTGTGCCCATAATGACATCCTCTAATGGCACATTTACTTGCTATGATCCAATTTTTGCGTTTCGAAGTTTAGACCTTGGGCGAACGGTAAATGGTGATGACTTAGTTGTAGGCTTAGACTATTTGCTTGTTAGTTTTCATTTTACACCAATTATGTGAAATCCTATGTCTATTCCTACCCTTAGTCGTGAATCATGCTTAGGTGAAGGATTCAAGCAGGTCTTGGTGTCTTGCCCGGCGTTCCGGTCATGTATCATTTCCTTTGTCGCTTTTGCCGTAGCATGTTAGTAACGACACCACACCCCTAACCTTATATGTGTTCACCNTCCTATGTCTATTCCTACCCTTAGTCGTGAATCATGCTTAGGTGAAGGATTCAAGCAGGTCTTGGTGTCTTGCCCGGCGTTCCGGTCATGTATCATTTCCTTTGTCGCTTTTGCCGTAGCATGTTAGTAACGACACCACACCCCTAACCTTATATGTGTTCACCCAATGTTGCCTTCGAGGGTTATTCCGACCTTAGCTCTAGTGGGGGAGTTTTGTGTAACTGCCAAGCCTATGATAGAATACATACTATAACTGAGCAATGAGTGATCACCTCGAAAATTGACACTTAGAATATAGAGAGAGTGAGTGTTTGTTCCCCTTTTCGTGAGGTGTTCGGCTTTGAGAAATTCTAGCATAGGATATTTTTAAATTCATATTTCCCGAGTAATATTGGGGGATATCTTTTTGAGAATACTTCTAATAAGGTCTACTTGAGGGCAAGTAGAGTTCAAGTGGGGGGATATTTGATAACATCAAATAATCCTGATATTTAACTGTCAATTTCCCCCTATTATGCTCATTTATATTAATGATTATGTGGATATATGCTATTATTCCTTTATATTTTGTATCTAGGTTACAAGTGAGCATAGGAGCTAAAGAGACGAGGAAATTGGAAAGAACGTGCAAAGATAGACAAATCCAAGTATGTTGTAAGAAGCTACGGCGTAACTCAATCTCTCAACTACGTCGTAGCTAGGATTTCTACTAATAAGACCAAAGTCAACTCGGACTAAGAGTTACAGCGTAACTAATTCCATTGTTTATGCCGTAACAATCACAAGTCTTGAAGAATCCTCAGATCTAAAGACTACGTCGTAACACAATTATGGAATACGGCGTAACAACGAGTACGAGAGTAGTCCAAGCTCCAGAATTAACTTACGGCGTAACACACCTTTTGGATTACGGCGTAATGTAGACTACAAGAGTTATCTCAGATCCGATAAATACTATACGACGTAACGCATTTGGAGATTACGACGGAGAAGAAATCCTAAATCACTACTACGGCGTAACATTTCATCAGTTACGCCGTAAACTCTGGATCTGGATAAGATTTCACCAGTTACGGCGTAACACATTTCATAGTTACGCCGTAACTCCCGACGGGCCTATAAATACAACCCTAATTTCTGCATTTTCACAACAACTTTCTCACACACAAAGTCAGAAATCGTTAGGAGCTTTTAGGAGGCCCTTCTACAGCAGCATACGAAGGCTTTCCAAGGGAGAAATCACACTTCAATCACCATAAGTTTTAGCATTTCATTGTTTCATTTACATTTCAAATACATGAATCTTGTAAACATTATTTCGAGTGTTGAATTTAACATGATTGGCTAAGCACCTCTGGTGCTAGCCTAGTTATGATGCCTATATTGTTTTAATCATGTTTCCGTACTTTTCTTATATGCTTTTACGTGTGTGCATGCTTAGTTTATCTTGAGAACCTTTTATTTCGATAGTTTTGATATGCGGTTGTATCCATTACACTAGCTTTAATTGAATTAAGACCCCAGTTGAGTTAGTAGGCTAGAAGAATTGACCATAGGACACTAGCATGATGGATTACGAGGAAATGTGAGGGATGAAAACTGACCATATTGACTCGTGTGCGAATTGACCATAGGATCACCTTCCGTACTTGATAAACTTAAGAAGTTAGAGAAATTGCCTATGATCGTGACAACGGGCCATTATAGATAAGTCTAGCATGTAGTGGCACTTAATGACTCAAACCCATCTACCATACGTCGGCTTACTAGCATGGGGAAGTACCTGTGGTTCCTGACAAGATTCGGGGGAGATAGGCTAGGGAACTTGACCATATGCACCTAGTGATATATGTCCTCCCCACCTAAAGCATAAGATTAGTTTAATAGGGAACATGACATAAAATGATATAGGAGGAGTAACTAGGCTAGTACACTTTTCTCCCACTGCTCACAACCTTTACTTTATTTGCTTTGTTTTCTAGTTTCATTTCATTTCCAACTATCAATCAATCATTTCTTTTAATTTAATTAGTAACAATAGACTTAGACATAGTCTGCACCACATAGCTCTTGGGACGACCTCGGAGTTACCATTACTATCCTACTCACGACCGGATTCTCTGTCTGTTAGTGCAAATAGGTAGACCTTAGGTAAAACGAGTAATTATAAATATTAGAACCAGGTCGGTAAAACCTGCATCAGTCCAACACTAACTGTAATTTGTTCTTTTTGACATTTTACTTGATGTTTACGTATATTTCTAATTGCTTTTATTCTTTCATTAATATCATTGGCTTGTGAGGAGTTAATCATCAGTTAAGCATGGCGAAAAAATGGCTACGGTTGACAAAGCAGAACAACTTCTAAAAAAGCCGAGGACTGCTTATATGATGGCAAATCAAATACTAGTTATTAATCGATTAATGTAATAAGTTCTATGCGCTTATATTGAGTTTTTCTGTTGTAATTGTTAACTGATATCTACACTCATTTATGATATACATTATTGTTTTTCCTTAGCTTTTTGACATCCGTCTAAGATTAAGGATTATGACAACTTTTCTGTAATATCCCCATTTTCACGTTTCGCAGCGGATTTAGGGTTGGGGTATTACTTCATGGAATCACAGTTACAGTAATAGAAAATGACTCGAAAAGAGACGTTTTTATAAATGAGTTATCATTCATAATATTAGAGTTTTATTTGGCTGAGGTCCCATAAATCCAAGTGTGAAGTGGAGTTTAAATGATAACTGGTTTGAAAGTCCTCCGATTTCAGTGCTTCCTCTAGCCATGACTCCGTAACGGCCATATACCTAGGATACATGCTTAAAAAGGTAATACTAGGTGTTGAGTGAGAATCATAGGTTTAAGTGTTAGTGAATACAAGTTCCCTGGCCGGGCTCCGTTGTTACACCAATATGGGAAAATGTTATGTGTGTGTGATAATTGTGATGCATGCACAATTATCAAGAGTGGGGTATGTTGCACTAAGCTCATGAACCACACGTTAACAATCCGAGTCATGGGGGCTGCAGACCCACCATGAGGGGATGGGAAGGATTACTTGCCAAAGTATATCCTTTGGTGAGTTCAAATATAGTTCTTATTGGTACCACCCAGTGAGGTGTTAATACCAATGGAAGTTGTCAAACTCCAATAGATCTATCCACTATATTCGCGTTTGCGTGGGTAAAATATCCCAAATGATTAGATTCATGAATTTTTAGTTATGTAGTGGTGGCAGAGAGTTTACTCGTGCAACAATCAAAGAAAAAGACTTGTATTCAGTTTTAAGTAAAGCAAGTAGCACGTATCCCCCTCACAGGGTTTGTAAAGCATTTAGAAAGCGTTTAAAAGGTGTGAGGCTATGAAAACTCACCTGGGCTTAGGGAATCCTATTAGTGTATTAAGTGACTCAGAGACTAGACTGCCTACTCACGTATCCTGGGGTTCGTTGTGTGTTGGTATGTCAAGCTCTAGTTACCTTTTGTTTAAGTTTTCTTAAGTAATCGTTCTTAGGGTTCTTAAGGTTTTAGATATAACACAACACCGTTCGGGCCATTGTAATCCAGAAATATATGACTCCTCACATGAAGCTCCCTACTATTGTATTATGTTATCAACATAATACCGTTCGGGCCATCATAATTCAGAAGTTAATATTCCTCACACGAAGTTCCCTACTATTGAGTCATGTTGTTAATAGGGTTTAGTTATAACATGACGCCGTTCGGGCCATCATAATTTAGAAGTATATGCAATAATCGTTTGAGGAGCCAAGGCACTTTAAATCGTAAACCCAGCAGACTCGTCAGAACGAAATATTGATATGTGCNGGGAAAGGACAATGTAGCAGCAGATGCTCTATCCAAAATTGAAAGGCAAGTAGAATTATTTAGCCTTCTAACTGGTGGTGCAACTAATGAGCTTCTGGAAGCAGTGATTGAAACCTGGACTAGTGATCCTATTTTGCAAAAAGTGGTACAAGGCTTACAACAGGGTACTTTGACTAATAGCAAGTATGTGTGGCACAATGGTCAACTCAAAAGGAAAGATAAATGGGTAGTAGGCCATAATGAAGAGTGATATGTGCCTTTTTACACATATCTTTTCTTCCATTTTCCAAACCAAAACAACCAAAAGCACCTGAAAACGGCCAAATAATGTTAAAAATATCATTGGAATATGTTTTTAAGCGTTTCAGGTGCAAAAGATTGAAAACAAACGAAAAACTAAGCAAAATTGCAAAATTGTCAAAATCAGTCCCTGAACTTTCAAAGATTGTCAAAAATGATCCTTGTGTATTTTAAAATGGAAAAACTATATCAATGGTCCTTGGGTTACTCAGAAATGGCAAAATTGGTCCTTGTAAGCACTTTGGAGAATTTACAATTTCACCCCCTNTTTAGAAATCACTGTTTGAAATGTTACATGTACAACTGAAGTTTTCATCAGCATACCATCCCCAAACAGATGGCCAAACTGAAATTGTGAATAAGTGCTTGGAAGGTTATTTGAGGTGTATGACTGGTGAGAAGCCCAAAGATTGGATTAAGTGGTTACCTTTGGCAGAATATTGGTATAATACCAATTTTCATTCCTCAACACATGCCACTCCTTTTGAGGTAGTGTATGGACAGCCACCTCCATTACACATTCCTTATGTGGCTAAAGACAGTCCAGTTGAAGCTGTTGACAGAACTCTACAGGCTAGGGAAGAAACTATTAAGCTCCTCAAGTTCAACTTCAAGAAAGCTCAAGACAGGATGAAAAGCCAAGCTGACAGGAAGAGATCTGAAAGGGAGTTTGAGGTTGGAACATGGGTGTATTTGAAACTCCAACCATATAGACAGACGACTATCAGACAAGGGAAGCAAAAAAGCTCTCTCCAAAAAATTTTGGCCCTTTTCAAGTAATTCAAAGGATAGGTAAGGTTGCTTATAAGCTACAGTTGCCTGAATCTGCTCAAGTACATCCTGTTTTCCATGTTTTACAATTGAAGATATGCCACTCAGAAGCAGTTAGTATGGGTCAATTTCCACAATGTGACTCAGAGGGATTATTGGCTGCTGTTCCTATCAAGTTACTGGATAGAAGATTGGTGAAACAAGGCAATAGAGCAGCAGTTTTTGGTCTTATTCAATGAAGCAATGGATCAGAAGATGATGCCACATGGGAATCATTAGCAGACATTACTAAAAGGTTTCCAGACTTTATCTTAGATCCTTGAGGTCAAGGATTTTCTCAAGGAGGAAGGATTGTTACATGTACAACTGAAGTCAAAGAGAAAGTCAACATAATGCACAGCACGTGACTCACACGTGCTGTAACCAAACCAAACCAACTTTCCCGCCCATTTTATCTTTGTATAAATTCTACATTTCTTGTGTAAACAATTCATTCATGAATGTAAACTCTTTCCAAATCTCTGTAAACAACTCTCTGTTATAATAACAAATCATTTCACTATTCAATTACAAATTGTATTCTCAATTTAGCAATTTCAATTGATTAGTGAGCCCTATCTTCAATCTATTAATAGGATTCAGATAGTGGAGGTTACACATTGTAAAATGTTAAATCAAGAAATCTAAATTAAATAATAAATAGACATGACAGGCGTGTTAAATGTGGAATTTCTTAAAAGCAAACCAGCACAAATACGTTTGATTTGGTGGGGGTACGGAAATTGAGCGATTAAAAGACCCTTATCATTATTCGAGCTATAAATGATAACTAGTCCTCGATTAGCTGTGATGTTTGGTGATCGTCAACATATACGCGGGGTTCTTAATAAGGTTGTAGCTGATGAGGCTGACAATCTCCAAGAGTCAAGAAGAACGTCTAATGAAAGGATCCCGTTGACTGTCGAGAAGACTTCCAATTTTCATTTGAAAAAATTGAAATTTTCTCATGACATGTTACCAAGCTTCCTATTGCCTCCTGCATCACTTGCTATTTTTTACATTTGCTGCCAAAACCATATCTTGTAATTTTTCTTATATATATATGATGTCCATAGAATGAAGACCTGGGCAATGAATACACAAATATCTCTTACGGTCAAGCTTTGCACAGTCTAAACTGTATAATAGACTCATGAGTTATGAAAGTCAGCAGAATATCAGTCATGATCATGAAAAGGAAATAGTAAATCCGTTGGTGTGCAACTGTGCATCTACGGAGACAATCTCCGTGCACTGTATATGGCACTTGTATACTGTACCGAGTACACATATACGTGTATTTCATGATTTAAACTTAATAATTTAAATTTAATAAAGAAGAAAGATATTCAAATGTACACATCTTATAAACCGCAAACTGCACAAACAACAACACTATAAACATAATTAGTTTTGATCTTATAAACACTACCGAAAACTAAAAACCTAGGGCCCTTAATCTTGAAAAGTAAAAACGCCCAAAAAACACTCCATCAAATAGTTAAGTTTTCTTGAATACCAAGGAATGATCCAATAATTTGACCGCCTACATCTGGGAAATTTACATGTCCTGGAAGAGATTTAACTTTGCCCCTTTGGTCTACTGCAACAGGGTATTTCATAAGATGTCCCCTCATTTCTGTTACCTCATCAAAAGCAAATTGTTTCCGGTTAGCTTCAGATCGATAATGCTCTCATGTGTCTTACACATTCGATTGATTCTGGCTGTGTAAATCGGTCATCGACAAGGCCAAGATGCTCAGCCCAAAGGGACATTCGGTATCCATATACCTAGAAAAGAAATTGTAAATATTCGTAACATACAAGTTCAGGATGATCTGAATTTACACTACTGATATATGCCTCCATTCTGTTTAATCACATTCCTTTAATAACTATTTAATGTATTTTACCTGCCCTCGTGGACTCGAGAGTTTGGTAGCCCACGTATGATGAGGTTGGTGAGCTCCCATTGCAATCTATGTATCTCGGATTCCTTCCAAAGATCATTGATTATGTTGTATATATTAGGTATATTGCTATTAGAGACAAACAAACAACGGCATAGAAACATAAAAGTGTAAAGAAACGATACCGTAAATCTTTGTGTGTGGAGACTCAAAAAACACAAACAAGGAAAATGTTGAGGCGTGTGATGCTCACACTTTCCTTAAGACAGATTCGTCCTCTCCACGGTGCTTGAGAAACATGAACGTCTATCTCCCAGGATACAACAACAACGGATAACTCCGTTAGCACAAACGGGTTATCAAGGCGAACCAAAACCGTGCCTTCCCTCTATTACAACTGATACAAAATGAATCAACATTGAAGTCAACAACAAAGGAGAGGAATTTATACGTTTTTTCGGTATATGGAAATGAGAGGAAAGCTCTCAACTTATAGTGAAAGGATGTCAAGAAAAAACGGTCAACTAATTAATCATAATAATGGCTCATGAACACAAAATTAATTCAGTCATTACATAAGACCACACATTAACTTTCGTGTTAATATCCATTAGTGCATTTGATGACCATCAATTGTCATTCAAACCCACCATTATGACCAATTTTTCCAACAGATTATTGTATATATATACTTCCCATAAAGGGCGTGGGTTCAAATTCCTCAACACAACCCCCCCCCCACCACCCTTTTTTTAACCTCAAGTATAACTAGTACAATTTTCATAAAAAGCTATAGCATGTTCTCGTGACCTTGGACCGGACACCTTCACTAGTGTGGCCATTGAACTATATAGTATACAGTATTTGATACACTCTTTTGGGTGAGTCCAGTTATAAATAGATTAAAAAAAAACAATTGCATTCGCCTAAGTTGGCACTTTGCTTAATGTTGGTGTCCTTCACCCATTTATTGTCACATTGTAATCGTTTAACTGTAAGACAACAAATTATACTTTCGGCATATGTATATATGATGCTTGCATTTATGAGATGGAGCATATTTTCATGACTTATTTTGGCTTTTAGGATATTACTCCGTATGACTTGAGCTCAACATGAGTTTTTTCCGTGTAGTTGCTTTGATCCCACATCGGTCAATGAAAGGAAATTTTGATACTATTTATATCATTGTGTATACGGTATGCTCACTTGGTATATGTGTCTTATATTTGAGCGCTACTATGAATGAGTTACGGAGTCATAACTTTGAGTTATGGAGTGTCTCATAACTATTTCATATAGCTCTTAGAACATAAATTTCATCTTTTTTTTTTCTTTTTTTTTTTTTTTTTTTTTTTTTTTTTTTTTTTTTTTTTTTTTTTTTTTTTTTTTTTTTAAGATATTTCTATAGATACATGTATGTGCGTAAATACTAAACAGGCTAAGAGGAAAAAAAATAAAGAGTAAATTGTATTTTTGGTCCTTGTGGTTTGGCCAAATTGCAGGTTTGGTCCTCGTCCTTTCGAAAATGCAACGCTAGTCCTCATTTTGAAGTTTTGTTGCATGTTTGGTCAGAGACCAAAGTTAAATGACTAAAGTACCCTTGTCTTCTTCTTTTTCTTAAATAAGTATTTCTTTTCTTTTCTTTCAATTTCTAATTTAAATAAATATTTCTTTTAAATTCTAATACTACAAAACCAATCACACCCACACAATATACTCATTAACATCATCACTATCCACCCTCCACATTTTTTTCCTCTCATTACCACCACATCATACTCCCGTCACCACTGCCTCCACGGCCAACCACCTTCGCTGTGTCGTCACTCACCCCTTCACCACACCATGAATCTTCTCTCCCCCCC